>JAVTVY010044467.1:0-216541 GCA_036873755.1 Hanleya hanleyi | reverse complement strand
GACCAAAAAAGGTATCTTACACAACTGGACCACAAGGGGAACCTGTGTACCCAATTTGACAAAGACCCATGCAGTAATTTCCTGAGAATTCACGATAAAAAAACTTCATGGGAAATTCAAGATGGCCGCCTGGTGGCCATATTGAATTTTCGAATCGGACCAGAAAAGATATCTTGCACAACTAGACCGCAAGGAGAACCTGTGTATTAAATTTGAGAAAGATCAATACAGTAGTTCCTGAGAAATCGCGATAACAAATTTTCATTGGGAATTGCAAGATGGCCGCCTGGTGGCTATATTGGATTTTTGAATCGAATCACAAAAGATATCTTGCACAACTAGACCCCAAGGGGAACCTGTGTACTTAATTTGAGAAAGATCCATGCAGTACTTCCTGAGAAATCACGATAACAATAGGAAAATCCAAGATGGCGACCTGGTGGCCATATTGGATTTTCGAATCAGAGCAGAAAAGGTATCTTGCACAACTAGACCCCAAGGGGAACCTGTGTACCAAATTTGAGAAAGATCCATGAAGCAGTTCCTGAGAAATCGCGATAACAAAGTTTCATGGGGAAATCCAAGATGGCCACCTGGTGGCCATATTGGATATTCAAATTGGACTAAAGTACACATGTTGTACAACTAGACCCAAAGGGGAACCGGTGTACCAAATTTGAGAAAGATCCATGAAGTAGTTACCGAAAAATAATGATGACAAGATTTCACTGGCAAATTCAAGATGGCCACCATGGCAGATGTAATCAGCCTCAAAATGGATGGATTTTGTAAACTCTCCCCTATGCGTTTTTTTCAGCAGGGAAGATTACCAGAGTATCATATGCATTATACTTGACGATAGTGGGATCGCCATATACAACGAATGCAAGAATATCTTGTCAGAGAGAAACTCAGCCCCCTTCGATGGGTTTTCTGTTTCGCCATTGAGTGTGTGTTGTACGCGGAGAGGAAAATGACGTCACTGTGTGACATGAGTGACGCTCATGAATCTGAATGCTACACAGCTGCAGCCATGGGATAACGTCACGGCTCATGCCTACGGTTCGGTAAATGTCGCATAGCATACGTTGGTAGAATGCACCACACGTGTATACGCTTGTTGACACGGCCGTGGAAAAAATAAACGGCATACCATGCTGTTTATTTTCAAAGATCAATTCCTTCTATTTTCTCGTGAATAGTAGAAACAAGTTTAGTTTTTTGGTGGTCAAATGTGTCTCATTTTGTACCTGTTGTGACATATGTCACTTTCGCTGAGTTGAGAAACATCGATTTCAGCCCAGATTTGAGACTGATTACATCTTTAGAATCATATCGACACGGCATGAACAAATTCTGGTGTACTCATTGGGGGGGAACATGCATGCCAAGTTTCAGCTTAATCAGCCAAGCGGTTTCAGAGAAGAAGATGTTTACGCATGCCACGGACGACTGACGATGGACAATCAGGCCATGACCAGATGAGATAAAATATGTTAATTAGCACAGGAAATTGCTGCATTTGGCACACATAACTCCAAATAATTCAACTTTGCATTTAAGCATTTGTTCTGAACACCAATATTAGGTAGGATTGATTTTTTTTGGTCTCACTAGAAGAGTTAGAAAGGAGGAAATTGTAAAAATTTCACACTAAAATCTTCTCTGAAAATGCCATTGTGTAATTTAAAATGAATGATGGGATTAATGCTGGATAGGACAGTCCCGTGTGGGATTACTGCTGCATCTAGGCATCTAGGCAGTCCAGTGTGGGATTACTGCTGCATACGGCAATCCTGTGTGGGATTACGGCTGGGGAGGCCAGTCCCATGTGGGATTACCTGCTGGATAGGCTAAACCTGTGTGAGATTACAGCGGAATAGGTCAGTCCCATGTAGGATTATGTCTGGATAGGTCAGTCCCGTGTGAGATTACTGCTGCATAGGCCAGTCCCGTGTGGGATTACTGCTGGATAGGCCAGTCCCATGTGGGATTACTGCTGGATAGGCCAGTCCGGTCTGGGATTACTGCTGCATAGGTCAGTCCCGTGAGGCATTACTGTTGGATAGGTCAGTGCCATTTGGGATTACTGCTGGATAGGTCAGTCCCGTGTGGGATTACTGCTGGATAGGTCAGTCCCAAATGGGATTACTGCTGGATATACCAGTCTGGTCTGGGATTACTGTTGGATAGTTGAGTTCCATATGGGACTACTGCTGGATAGGTCAGTTCCGTGTGGCATTACTGCTGGATAGGCCAGTGCCATTTGGGATTACTGCTGGATAGGTCAGTCCCATGTGGGATTACTGCGGGACAGCTCTGACCTAGGAAAACATGAAACATGTCCACCAAGTTTTATAATCATCCCACGAAAAGGTTCAACAAACTTTCCATGTACAGATCTAGATGTAAATTTTTGTCCAACAAAAACCTTATCAATGGAAACGTACAAAGTCTAAACTGCAATAATTAGGACAAAAATTCATATTTAATGTCATATTTCTTAAATAGCACATACATATACTCAGGTCACATTGAACTTGGGTAGCAAGTGTCAAACTCATCCAATAAAAGCTAACAGCTTCAGAAAACTTTCCATGTACAGGTGTACATGTATATACATGTACATTATCATTGGCAAATTACTTAGACAAAACCCTCAAAATTTGAACAAAAATTAATATTTCATCTCCTAAATAGCACAGGTACATGTACATCCTCATAAAAAACATGTGTACCAAGTTTCATAATCATTCAATGACAGCTGACAACTGCAGCAAACTGAGATGTACAGATGTACATCTGCACTTCAGCTAAATGCAAAACTCTATCATTTGCCATAATTTGGAGAAAAATTAATATTTCATCTTAACGAGAGATCCTGAAGGATCTTGGCGCCCACCATTGTCCGATAATTGTAAGCTAATGACAAGAGGATCTTTTTGACCATTGTTACTAAAACGATCGGACCAAAAAAGGCATCTTGCACAACTAGGCCCCATGTGGGACCTGTGTACCAAATTTCAGAAAGATCCATGAAATATTTCCTGAGAATTCACGATAACAATGTTTCACAGGGAAATTCAAAATGGGCGCCTGGGGGCCATATTGGATTTTCGAATCAGACCAGAAAAAGTATCCTGCACAACTAGGCAACAAGAGGAACCTGTGTACCAAATTTGACAAAGATCCATGCAGTAGTTCCTGAGAAATCGCAATAACAAAGTTTCATGGGGAAATCCAAGATGGCCGCCTGATGGACATATTGGATTTTGGAATCGGACCAGAAAAGGTATGTTGCACAACTGGATCACAAGGGCAACCTGTCTACCAAATTTGAGAAAGATCCAGGTAGTACTTCCTGAGAAATCATGATAACAAAGTTTCATGGGGAAATCTCAGATGGCCGCCTGGTGGCCATATTGGATTTTCAATTTGAACCGGAAAAGGTATCTTGCACAACTAGATCATACGGTGAACCTGTGTACCAAATTTGAGAAAGATCCATGCAGTACTTCCTGAAAAATGACAAAGTTTCAAGGGGAAATCCGAGATGGCCGCCTGGTGGCCATATTGGATTTTTGAATCGGACCAGAAAAGGCATCTTGCACAACTAGATCCCAAGGGGAACCTGTGTACCAAATTTGAGAAAGATCCATGTAGTACTTTCTGAGAAATGACGATAAAGTTTCATGGCAAAATCCAAGATGGCTGCCTGGTGGTCATATTGGTTGTTCGAATCAGGCCAGAAAAGGTATCTTGCACAACTAGATCCCAAGGCGAACCTGTGTACCAAATTTGAGAAAGATCCATCCAGTAGTTTCTGAGAAATCACGATAACAAGGTTTCATAAGGAATCGAATCGAAAATTCAATATGGCCACAAGGCGGCCATCTTGGATTTCCCCATGAAACTTTGTTATCGTGATTTCTCATAAACTACTGGATGGATCTTTCTCAAATTTGGTACACATATTCTCCTTAGGGTCTAGTTTTGCAAGACACCTTTTTCAGTCTGAATCGAAAATCCAAATTGGCCACAAGGCGTGGCCATGCAGTACTGAGAAATGACGATAACTAAGTTTCATGGGGAATCCAAGATGGCTGCCTGGTGGCCATATTGGATTTTCGACTCGGACCAGAAAAGGTATCTTGCACAACTCGACTCCAAGGCGAACCTGTGTACCAAATTTGAGAAAGATCCACGCAGTAGTTTCTGAGAAATCACGATAACAAGGTTTCATGGGAAAATCCAAGATGACCGCCTTGTGGCCATATTGGATTTTCGATTCGGACCGAAAACGGTATCTTGCACAACTAGACCCCAAGGGGAACCTGTGCATCAAAATTGAGAAAGATCAATGCAGTAGTTCCTGAGAAATCGTGATAAAGTTTCATGGGGGGAAATACAAGATGGCCATATTGGATTTTCGAATCAGACCAGAAAAGGTATCCTGCACAACTAGACCCCAAGGCGAACATGTGTACCAAATTTGAGAAAGATCCATGCAGTAGTTCTTGAGAAATCGCGATAACAAGGTTTCATGGGGAAATCCAAGATGGCCGCCTTGTGGCCATATTGGATTTTCGATTCAGACCAAAAAAGGCGTCTTGCAAAACTAGACCCTAAGGAGAATCTGTGTACCAAATTTGAGAAAGATCCATGCAGTACTGAGAAATGACGATAACCAAGTTTCATGGGGAAATCCAAGATGGCTGCCTGGTGGCCATATTGGATTTTTGAATCGGACCAGAAAAGGTATCTTGCACAACAAGATGGCTGCCTGGTGGCCATATTGGATTTTCGAATCGGACCAAAAAAGGTTTCTTGCACAACTAGACCTCAAGGGGAACCTGTGTACCAAATTTGGAATAGATCCATGCAGTAGTTTCTGAGAAATCGCGGTAACAAGGTTTCATGGGGAAATCCAAGATGGCTGCCTGGTGGCCATATTGGATTTTCGAATCGGACCACAAAAGGTTTCTTGCACAACTAGACCCCAAGGGGAACCTGTGTACCAAATTTGAAAAAGATCCATGCAGTAGTGCCTGAGAAATCGCGGTAACAAGGTTTCATGGGGAAATCCAAGATGGCTGCCTGGTGGCCATATTGGATTTTCGAATCGGACCAGAAAAGGTTTCTTGCACAACTAGACCCCATGTGGGACCTGTGTACCAAATTTGAAAAAGATCCATGTAGTAGTTCCTGAGAAATCGCGGTAACAAAAATTGTTTACGGACGGACTGACGACTGACGACGGACGACGGACGGACGGACGACGGACGGACGGACGGACGGACGACGGACCATGGACGAAAAGTGATTTGAACAGTCCACCATCTGGTGATGGTGGGCTAAAAATAGCACAGGTAACACTGTACATCCTCTAATCATAAGAAACATGTGTACCAAGTTTCGTAATCATCCAATGAGATCTGACAACATGTAGAGGCCAACATGTACAATTCACCTAAACAGAAAACTCTATCATTTGCCATAATTTGGAGAAAAATTAATATTTCATCTCCTAAATTGCACAGGTACTAATCATAAGAAACATGTGCACCAAGTTTCATAATCATCCATTGACAGCTGACAACTGCAGCAACTTTCTAAGTACAGATGTACATGTGCACTTCAGCTAAACACAAAAGTCTATCATAGGGATTTTAACATTGGAGCACCCCAGGAGTAGTACCCCCAGGTGGAATACCCACCCCCCATATTTTTTTCATTTTTTTTATATTTTTTCTAAATTTTCTAGACTTTTTTGAATTTGCTAAACCAAAAACCTTATCATTTCCAGGCAGGGGACACCGACACCGCCGCCGACGACGACGACATCCTCTTTCCCCCCTCACAATATTTCCCCTTTACTTTGTAAGGCAAGATAAAAAATCTAAGTAGAGTAGATTGGGGTAGAGTGGGAAATGGGGCACAGCGGGTCAAGCCATTTAACTTCTATGTTGAGTACAGGAATTATATGCAGATATTATCAGCAGAAAGCTACCACCCCCACACAACACCTATATTCAATATAAGTAAAAAAATACCAGTGTGGTAAAAAAAAATAGGTGCCAAAAAATTGGTTTGAACAGCCCGACTAAAATTTCAGGACTGAGGATGATATTTTTCTGTGGTATTTCATTACTGTTTTGATACTGTTGAAGGAGGATGGACCACGTGTACAATTTGATTGTTTTGATTTACATGTATTATCTCAGATCTGTGTATTAGTTGTTTTTTTCAGAAAAGAAGAATATATCATTCACCAAGGGAGGACTAGCTGGAACTTTTTTGCTGGGGTGCAGTGGGACCATAGAAATTAAATTATGAAATTTACTTTCATCATAAAATGTAATTAAAGTGCATTATTTTGTTTCCTAGATAGCAGTAATTGCTAATTCCATCAGATTTGATGTTTTAATAACAATTTCAAAGTCGGATTGCTTTCATTGGAAGGGGAATCACGAAAAATAGTTTTTCTTCAAATTTGGCTTCTGATGAATATTTTATGTAACGTAGGAGTCTAAATTGCAACTAACTTAGCCATCGCTGTTGAATCGGCTAAACTCTTATGAAACATAGTATATACTAGGTGATTTAAAATGTATTTTGATTTTATCCTACTGCTCCCTAGTCCAGTGCACTCCGTACCTGGGGAAAACTCGAACACTTTTTTCGACTTTTTAAAATGTAATTCTGGAGAAAAGTATAACAGATATTTTAGAATTTGTTGTTTGGTGATGTCATACTAAATAGTAGTTATAACTAAAGCATAGGAGGCTACTCTACAGGCATGACAGGACAATAACAGCAGAGATTTTTGCAAAAAAAAAAAAAAAAATGACCCAGTGCACCCCAATCTTCTCTGTCACAGGAATACAGTCAAACTTTCAATACACAGACTCCTGGGGTGATTACAGTTTCAAGGGTACAGATCTAGAATTGGCAGAGTCTGAACTTTCAGTACCTTGAGATGAACACATTTGTACATGTAAGGTGTATAATCTAGACAAAATCCCAAAGTACAGAACAGAAACCTGAGTGGATAGAATTCCAAGGTACAGAATGGACATATTAAGGACATAGAACCAAATAATGAACTTGAAGAAACTGAAGGTGGTGTTCACCACATGGCAAATACGATAATGGACAATTGATTCTCAAGACTAAAATATGTTTTGCCAATATGACAATGAACACGGGGTGAGAAAGCGGGAAGTGACTCAGAGAACAATATGACATGTGCACCATATGGACCAGAAATGATGAAAAGAACAGTTCCAGTTCCAGCAAGGTTATATGTATGTACCGTATGAAGAATTAAGTGTAGGAGTCATATTGATGCAGCTGATACATTTGTTGGTTTCAATTTCCCTGTACATATCTATATACATGCTGTTACCCATAGTGATGATTGAGTACTGATATTGTAATTGATAGGATATTGATATCTCTGTGCATTTACATTTTATGTGAAATATTCCTACGAAGTAGGCTACCATCTGCAAATTGTCCGGTAGTCAGTCAGTCAGTCAGTGAGTGAGTGAGTGAGTCCATCCGAATCCTTTCGTCGGCAAAATAAGGAGAACCCTTGACATTAGAACCTTGATTATTGGCATGAACGTGCATTAGGGCATTGTTACCAGCAAGTTCTGAGCTGACCAAATTCTGATGAAAATTTGATTTATATATATTTTTTTTATTTATTGATGACTCAGCGAGCGCACTGTCATGCCCATCGGGAACCCTTGGCTGTATGTTTCACTGTGACTTTTGAAGGTTCCCTGATACGGCATATCATGTCTGACACACCTGTTCTTGTAAAATCACCGAAGTTAAGTGACTTTGAGCCCGGTCAAGACTTGGATGGGTGACCTCATGCTGTACTGCTGGGCTGACAAGTGTCCAGGGTAATAGAAACTGAGGGCGATAATAGTTTCTACGCTAATGACTCACCAGCGGTGACATCTGGGAAAGTTAATAGTACCCACTGTCAATTAGGGACTGCTATATAAATTCTCTCACAGTAGCATATAGGGCCCCCTAGACATCTCTCGAGTACACACTTAAATCATATCAAACCCTACTTCATAGGTCCGGTGACGTCAGTCACACTGCCATGTATCAAATATTTCCTTTTGAATAAACATAACTTGTTGGATGTAGTTTATGCAGCAATGACCTACAACACTATATCTAATTCTAACTGACATCAGCCTTCACTGGCTGGTGGGGTATTTTGTCTCCTGATTTCTGACAACCCAGGGCATCAGTTTGTCCATTTGAGGAGTTTGCCCCAAAATTTATTAGTGACAAATTACTATAATGACTGCTTTGGGACAACAGCTCCATGCTTGCTCTCGATCGGCAGCCCAGTGACTATTCCAGTTAGGGTGAAGTGGGCAACCATTCAGGGTTAACACCCCCTGCAGGCATCCTGACCAGCCTGAATCGCCCCTATATACAATAGGCAATAAGCTCATGTACAATAGGCAATAAGCTCATGTACAATAGGCAATAAGCTCATGTACTGTCAATAGGCAATAAGTTCATATACAATAGGCAAGAAGCTCATGTACAATAGGCAATGAGCTCATATACAATAGGCAATAAGCTCATCTACAAATTATAGGCAATACGCTCATGTACAATAGGCAATGAGCTCATATACAATAGGCAACAAACTCATGCACAATAGGCAATAAGCTCATGTACAATAAGCAAGAAGCTCATACACAATAGGCAATAAGCTCATGTACAATAGGCAAGAAGCTCATATACAATAGGCAATAAGCTCATGTACAATAGGCAATGAGCTCATATACTATAGGCAACAAGCTCATATACAATAGGCAATAAGCTCATGTACAATAGGCAATAAGCTCATGTACAATAGGCAATGAGCTCATATACAATCGGCAACAAGCTCATGTACAATAGGCAACAAGCTTATATACAACAGGCAATAAGCTCATGTACAGTAGGCAATACACTCATGTACAATAGGCAATGAGCTCATATACAGTAGGCAACAAGCTCATGTACAATAGGCAATAAGCTCATGAGCAATAGGCAAGAAGCTCATATACAATAGGCAATAAGCTCATGTACAATAGGCAAGAAGCTCATATACAATAGGCAAGAAGCTCATATACAATAGGCAAGAAGCTCATGTACAATAGGCAATAAGCTCACGTACAATAGGCAATAACGTCGTGTACAATAGGCAATAAGCTCTATTGTAAATAAGCTCATACAATAGGCAATAAGCTCATTTACAATAAGCAATAACCTCATACAGTAGGCAATAAGCTCATATATAATAAGCAATAAGCTCATATACAATAGGCAATAAGCTCTATTGTGAATAAGCTCATGTACAATAGGCAATAAGCTCATATACAATAGGCAATAAGCTCATGTACAATAGGCAATAAGCTCATATAGAATAGGCAATAAGCTCATATACAATAGGCAATAAGCTCATGTACAATAGGCAATAAGCTCATATACATTAGGCAATAAGCTCATATACAATAGGCAATAAGCTCATGTACAATAGGCAATAAGCTCATATACATTAGGCAATAAGCTCATATACAATAGGCAATAAGCTCATGTACAATAGGCAATAAGCTCATATACAATAGACAATAATCTCGTATAGAATAGGCAATAAGCTCATGTACAATAGGCAACAAGCTCATGTACAATAGGCAATAAGCTCATATACAATAGGCAATAAGCTCATGTACAATAGGCAATAAGCTCATATACAATAGGCAATAAGCTCATGTACAATAGGCAATAAGCTCGTATACAATAGGCAATAAGCTCGTATACAATAGGCAATAAGCTCATATACAATAACCTCATGTACAATAGGCAATAAGCTCATATACAATAGGCAATAAGCTCATGTACAATAGGCAATAAGCTCATATACAATAGGCAATAAGCTCATGTACAATAGGCAATAAGCTCGTATACAATAGGCAATAAGCTCGCATACAATAGGCAATAAGCTCATATACAATAACCTCATGTACAATAGGCAATAAGCTCATGTACAATAAGCTCATATACAATGTATCTAGACCTAGAAGATCTCTCCCCACTAAAGAACGAGAGATCTAGTTTGAAATCATTTAGGAGGCCGACATAGTCACCAGAAAATGTAGCACACAATCTTCCTCGCCTGCCAAATCTGTCAAACAAATGTGAAATCACATGTACTGTAAATACTTAGGAAGGCGTACGGTATGCTTGCAACCATGAACATCTCAACAGGTACCCTTTTCTGGGGTCTTTTAAATCCTTTTCAACTATCGAATGTTGCTGGGGCGTGTAGACACAAACCCATGTGACCATCATTGACGTTACATTCTCAGCTACATAATGCCTGCATGCCACAACAACATTAGCTGTCTTCTAGTTAGTAGGTGCATGTGAAGAGAAATCAAGGAGACAATAGAACAGGCGCAACAGAAAATACACCAGAAAAGGATGTTGAGATGTTCATGGTTGTAAAGCATACAGCACTCCTTCCCAAGTATATATGTTTATGCGATTTGACATTTGGTTGACCGATTCGTCAGGCGAGGAATATTGTGCGCTACATTTTCTGGTCGATGCCGACCTCCTAAATGAGTTGAAGCTAGATCTCTCCTCCTTTAGTGGGGAGACTCCGAGCTACCAGTACCACATGTATTTCTAAGCAACATGAGATCTGGTGGGATACAAATCTAATGCTTAGAAATGAGAAAACAACATGCTTCCTTTTCCCCTAATTACCCACATGTACAGACCTGCCAAGTCTCACAACAGTTGCTTGAATTACCAGAAATCTGGTGTGACCTCCAGGAAAATCTTTTTCCAAACAATAATTTGAGTTCAGTGGGAGTCTCACTGAATAAAGCTAGAAATTTAACACACACTAACTGGATATGAAAAATTACACGAAGAAGTCTCACCAAAGACTTCACACCTTGGCAGTTCAACGAGTATAGGAATCAAGAACAGTGACAGCATATGAACACAGATATCCAGGAAGACGACGTTATACCAGGAGGAATCTGAAACTGCAAACAGGGAAATGGAAAAAACAACTACTTTTGATTATCATTTCCTCCCTGGGATAATTTCCCTCATGTACTGGATACAGAGAGATGTTCACTCCACTGCACAACCTTATCACCTGTACATATATACAGGAGGAAGGTGACTCCGAACATATTAGCGAAAAGCATTTTGAAGATCAATATTTCAACATATATTTATTAATGACATCGTCAGAAATGGTAGTTTACAACAGATTTCATGTGTATATATATAAGATTGACAGAACAATTCAAAGATAATCAACCAGTCAGACACACACAGCGAAATATTCATCAGCCAGAACTGTGCATCTTCACCACGTCATGGTTTCTATTTGTGAGCCAAAGGCGAACCCTTGACCAACTTTCATAGCAAACCGCGTTCCGCCCACATGTGCACTTCAGTTATGTGACCTAGAAAAACTGCGCTGATGGTAAAATACGTTTGGGTTTTACTTTCACTGCTAAATTATTCGCTGATACCGAATGTAAAATATTTAATCCAAGCACGCATAACAATAAAATATTAATGGATAGACCAGTGAAATTTTATAGAAATCTGTGCGTTTCAACCCAATTCGAGTCCTTCAGTGGGAAAGTGAGATCGGATACACTTGACATCGCGGATCGCCTTTAAAGCTTCGGTGCTTTCTACATTTGCCTGGCTTGTTGGATGTTTGATGGTAGATAAATGGAGATGAATGGGTTTATTTTCTCTTCAAATAGATTTTGTTTGAAACTATGTTTCCTTAAATTTATTAATGTTCATGGTTGTTGAAAAGGTGCATGTTCTTCTGCCACTGGGTATCGCACAAGCTATGGTGTTTTCGAATCTGTTGTCACGGTCGCCATGGTCACGGTGCATAAGTGATCTGATTGGTCAATATGTGCAGGATGCCGCTGTGTGTCGTTGATCACGATACATTGCCCAAGCATACCAGGGGCTATATCTAGGATAGAGATACCCCTGGTTTTAGCGAGGATGGAACTGTGTGGTTCACAACTGAACATTACTGACAGTACTGTGCAGTAACCGCACAGTTAGCATCCGTTGGTTATCATCCGTTGGGCAACTGGACAGTAGTATTCAGTTGGCAACTGGACGGTCACCAGATAGTTAATGTGTGGTATATTTAACTGTCAGGTAGCCAGACGGTGAATAACCTGTCAGAAACCACACAGTAACTGTACAGTATCGTCTAATAACTGAACAATACCTGCCAGTAAACAGCCAGTCACTGGTTCATTTAAAATGCACAGTACTTTACGGGGACCTTTCTTTACAGTTCTGTTCAGCTGTGGACTGCACGGTTCTGGCTGGTGAAGGTAACCAGCTGGAAATGGCTGGTGAACGTTGTTTGGCTGTGTAAACTGTGAATAATGTTTTAACCAATGAAATCAACCAACATGAATTAACCAGAAAGGTGCTCACATGAACTAACCAATGAAAGGAATTGCGATAGTGTTCACTGGAAAAGTATGAGTTCTTTAGATTCTTTGAGATCTCAGTACAATTGTGGATTACCTCACCTGATAGCAAGGGCTTCTTTGAACAGAAGGGTATTCCAATCGGTCACTTTGCCAATAATCTGTACAGTTTAACAATACAAATTGTTACAGATTAGAGCAGGGGAACCATAATTTTAAACCACAAAAAATAAAAAAATTATTTCTCCGCATATTCCATCTACATGTACATGTGTTTCCATTTCCATTAAATTGAGATGGTAGCCATGGCAACAAATTCAATCAATGATGAATAAACTTTTGTCCAGTTGTGTAACAATATACACCAAAGATTAGTTTACTCATGCGAAAAAAAGAAGTAATAATAATAAAAATATTTTCCCTATTTGAAATGTAAATAGTAACCTGTTTGCCTGAGGTGTCAGTCTCAACCTTAAAAGTGAACTTTAATACCATGTAGGGCCCCATAAAAAAAATGCCTTGTTTCCCATCACCGCCCGCCCCGATTTTTCCGCCCGCCCCGATTTATTTTTTATATTTTATTTCTTTCTCACCTGCCATGCCTGCCTTGTTGGTGTTTCTTTTGGTATGAAAATGAGGCTTAACTGACTCTGGCTTGCACCAGCGACTGTTGTGGCGTGCTATGAATGCTTGTTGCGGATACTTGACTGTTTTGTGTGTGGAGATACTGAAGATGTTTATCTAGTCCTCCTTTCCAAGAATGTGATAATAATTCTGTTACTATTTTTTATCTGTAACTGGACCTCGTTGAAGGTCTTTCAATGAAAAATATCTTTGCTGTAGTCAAGGCGACATGTCCGTCGGCGTGTAATTGTTGCGCTGTTTGCAATTTTATGGTTGTAATCTCATTTTCGTTCTGTGTATAAATTTCTAGTCGTATACAAATGTATAGTACTAATACAGGAACACAACATCTGCAGCATTGTCACGGTATAAATGTATAGTTGATATTCATTTTCCTTTGAAGAACTTACGTTGTTCTATTTCTCAGTGATATAGTTTCATGCCTAGTGGACTTTGTGGTATTGACTGCCTAAGGTCATATTCATGACCGTCAATTCATGATCGTCATGTTCTCCATTTCGCGAGAATAGCTCAACTTATTGTTTCCTGCTGGAATAAAACACCCACAGTTTTGTCTTTTAAATCACAATGGTTTAGATTTTATCAATACTATCTTTCAAGTTCTGTCTACCTGCATATATTTGTATAGGAAGAGTTTGCGACTATGAAATCAGAATGAGATGATCTCATACAGCAGTATGCAGGAGGTGAGAATGGAAATACAAACGCCATGGGATTTCTGCCGATTTATTCAATGTATTTAATCAATCTCTAGCAAGACTGTGTACAAAAATGAAAAATGAATTTTATATACATGTATACCATTTTAGGACTAAATTAGACTATCACTATCTTAATATCTGTGGATTCTTGAATGAACTAAACCATTCCTATGCTCTTCCGAAAATAAAAAATAAAAAAGGACCGCCCGTCCGACTTTTTGAAAAGTCAGTGATGGGAAACAAGGCATTTTTTTATGGGGCCTAAACTGAAGTAAAATAATAAGATGAAATGTTTGTCAAGAAAAATTATGGAAGATAATAGTGATAGAGAGGAAAGATAAAATGTAGAATATATGATTATAGGTATATTTAGCCGTAGTCCTTGCATTTTGATGAGGCTGATCAGCTCAGGCACAGTGAAAGGCCCCGTGAGTTATATACATACATGTTGTAAGGCCTACTTATCAACCTGGTCAAAAGTAACTGCTCATACTGTGGTTCAATTGAAAATAGCCCAGCTGTGAGCAAACCAGCCCTGTTAACTCTTACCCTTATGACCGCAGATGCTGGGCAGAGCATTTGTTGCAAACTACAGCAGCTTCTCCATACATGTATATCCATAGAGTCTATTCATTGTTGCAGAATTATATATGGGGGAGATATATTTAGAGAGCAGGGCAGATTGGGAAAATAAATAAATATTGTTGAAGAAATGAAAATCCTCAAAACACCCTGACATGATGTGAAACAAGCGGAACTACATGTACCACAAAAGGGCCAGACAATAATGAAAACAAAAAACTCGTCAAAAACCCGTCTTCGTGGGTTACGCGACCACTCATTAAAACCGGTCTACAGGAGGAACCCCACAACTCATCAAAATTTCATTTACATGGGGGAAAGAGTTAATAGCCAAAACCAAGACTATCCGCTAGATCAACCTGGTGTGATTTCTAGTATACAAGGCCTGTAGCAGAGCAACTGTTACATGTAGCCTAATTAAAAAACCTGGCTCTGGGAATTATGTAACATAATTACCACCAAATTTAAGTACATACAAAACTGCAAAAGGCCAATAAAAAGTAGTATTTTGTTTATGGTAAAAGACCACAGAAAAACAGTGTGGTGATGCAGGTTTTTATTTTATTAGGGTTTTGTGTTTTCTTGAACTGAAGAGCCCTGGTTTTACAATGATATACATGAAATCAAAGCACATGTAAGTCATACCGGTACCCATTCTCTTAGCACCAGGTTGAAAAGCTCCTACTGTCAGATATATCCTCTGATTGCCATTGGGCTTAAATTGCAGCACCCAGAACTGTGCACATAGCTCTCAGCCAATCAGCATCATCTGATTGTAAATGGAGCGAAGTGGGCCCAGCATGTCACAGTTGAACAAGACATGGTACGATGTGTTCTTGTGTACATAATAATTTAGCAAAACACTTGATAATCCTTTTACACCATATACTGAATGCATTTCCCATCTCTTTCATATACAGATACATGTGCCCTGTGTCAATCAAAATCGATACAGGCCAAATGTGCATGCGCCTCATTTTCTGCACAGTGCAGTCAGAGGGTGTTACATCGACTTTAAGCCCCGATTAGTGGCTGAGCAGCATGAGTTTTGCACCATGTCTGTTGCCACAAGGGAAAGATTAATTTCCTCTACATGATGGCTGTACATGGATAGTCACACATGTCCAGCTAATCATATTGTAGTTAGTTATATCATAGCTATATGGCCGAAATAGCACTGAATGCGATGTTAAACCCTAACTCACATCAACTTTATGGAGGTTCCAAACTGAACATGAATCATTCAGTTTTCAACACAGATTTTTTCATCACTAAATGTCATATTGTAAAGGATGGGGATCACTCAACCTCTGGGTTACGAATCCAGTGCTCTACCGACTGAGCTAAGGGAAATTCCCACCAGCTACAAGACAATAGACATGTGTGTCTCTTGTTACACTCATCCCCACCTTAATCCTCTCCCCTTTCAAAATCAACCCAAGTTCTGTGATCCATGAACCACTGGTCACAGCACCAATGTAAAGGACATTACGAGGAGAAGCCTGACTGGACTTTGATCACTCAACCTCTGGCTCCCGAATCCAGCACTGACTGTCACTACCGACTAAGGCCACTGTTAATTGTTTGTTTCTCGTAACCTTGCTTGTAAAAATCCACATGCTGAGTGCAATAATAATTAACTATTATGCAAACCAATTGTATACAAATATGAAGAAAATGAGCAAGTACTCATGAAAATGTAAATCTCTGATGGATTTTAATTATTTGCTCTCAAAATATAGATGAGGGCTGGTTATGGGAAACGATTTGGTTTGGTTGTTTGAAGTTTAGCGTCGCACCTAACCTTATTGGTCACACGGCGACGAAGACCCAAACAAACATACCCTAGCAAAACCCTAACCCTAACAAAAACCTAACCAAACCTACAAAAAATTTTGAATTTTGAAAATTAGGCTCTCCAGACACAGGTCAGGTGATCAGAATGGATTGTCAGAGAGCCTAATTTGTTTGGCACTTTAATCTACCTCCTGTGCCAGACAAACATGGTATGGTACACCATGCTGCCCTAAGCTGGAGGGCTATGGGAAACGAACCATTAATTCTCAGCTGCCTAAAGCTAAAAGAAAATTCACACTAGCCACAAGCGCCTCAGGAATGTCTCTCATTACAATATCCAAGACACATTCAAAGATGGAAACTCCTGTCTTGGTCAACATGGTCAAAGGAAATACAATTTATTCCTATGAAATCCTAGGATGATTAATGAGGAATAGTCATCCTAATAGGGCAAAAACTCATGCACCCGAGAGAACAGTGACGACGTCTGCAGGAGCAGATACAGGCCTTATTTTATACCCTTATAGGGCGCCCAAAATAAAGGAGGTCTAAAAACGCCCCAATTAAGAAACGAAAAACGCCCAAATTAGACGAAGAAATTCAGGTATTTTAGTTTATTATGCAGCAAATTTATGTCTTGTATTCAATTTTGAGATGGTTCACGCACGTTACGCAAATTAATATAATCTCATATGGAAATTCATTGTCTGGAAATGCGTCTGATGCGTTTTAGAGCGTCTGAGAACGTCTAGCGGATGAGGCCCTAGGCAGGCCCCACACCCCCGGCCAAAAAAAATTTTTGCCTCGCCACGCTAGGCAAAACTAAAAAGGCACCCAAATTAAAAAGCTGTCTCTGCCCCTGGTCTGACTCAGAATATTTCAGATTATTAGAATATATGAGGTTAAAGGCTGGTACGACTCTTGGTTTAGGAGATAAATGGTGAAGCTCAAGTAGAGGAAAAGAAACAAGGCATCATGGTATGCCTAATTAAGGTAACCTATCACTCAGTCACAGAAATGTTATCATTATTCCAATCCATTCTTTCCTTTAAAAAAAACTTGGCAAGCACAATCAGTCAGCGGGACATACATGTAACCTCCATGATGAAACCCTGGGGAACCGGTACAAGAAAAACAATCAGATCTGATAAGAAGCTTGACAATATATTGTTGGATGTGCTGTTAAGCTCACCAAAGCTGATTGTCTCAAGAGAAATAGGGGAAAATACATGTTTGTAAACACAAACACTGTTACTGTAAGGAGTCAGGAATTCCATTGTAATGATCAAAATAGCATGAGCTGTCCAACATACGAAAATAACATACAATTCAGGGCTGAGATGGGGTCGTTCACACCCAGCGACCCCCCAAGTGAATGCCATCCTTGAATAACATGGATGCATGTTTGGTACAGGTGAACCTTTGCCGTAACTCAAACATCCCCTTGTGACAGATGTCGTAAATACTGGGGTTGACTGTAGTCTCTCGTTTTTAGGGAGAGGGATCACTCACCAAACTATCCCTCCAGAGGAGTTATTGGTCACTCTCCTAGGAAATGAAAATGTATTGGATAGTCCATATAATACTGTCGACAAGCGTGAATCAAACTCGCAATACAAAATCCAGGAGAGTGATCATCGAGAACTCTCACAAATTTACCAAATGATCCAACAGACTGTGACTGTCGTATCATTACCTACTTCAAGCCTGCAGTATTAAAAATTTTCATCAAAATGAAGATCTGAACCTTTCCTATATCTGCCAAGTATTCAAATATAGAAATATATTAATATGGTAAATTATTTTCTATTCTATTTTTATCAGTCAAATGCTGCCACACATGTTACAATTCGGTTTGTATGTGATATAAGATATTATACACTGGTACACAGATTGGAATAACACATGTGCAGTAAAATGCCAATGGCAGTTATACATGTACAGTTAAATCATATAAATACAACGGCAGATGTTGCCGTATGAAGAACACTGGCACATAAAAAATACGAAGCTGCACATCTGAAAACCCCTCGGCTCTGGGCGCCAGCCATTCATAATGTTTTCAATTTGAACCGTACTACATGTACCTTGAAGACGTCAGGAACAGCAAGCATTCAAGTGTCAAATATACAAATTATTAAAAATTTTACAATTAGAAATGGCCGTACAATCAGAGAAACCGGCAGTCATTACTTGTCTCTTGATATCGATGATGTATCAAAGTATCAGTATCAAAGGATAAATCAATGATATTAAATAAATTAAAAACGACTGGCAAGGTTTCCATCCAATTGGAGAAAATGGTTCTGTCATTCATTGTTAGTCTTTTCGATGATGTATACAATCTTGCATCAAACAGTTGAACAGTAGGTACAGATTTTGCATAAATTAAAAATGGCAAAAAAGTTTTCCACCTAATCAGAGAAACTGGTTGTCATTATTTGTAAGTTTCTTGATGTATCGATGATGTATAATTTCATATGAAGCGCTAAAATGATAGCGCTTCATATGAAATTATACATCATCGATACATCAAGAAACTTACAAATAATGACAACCAGTTTAGGTGGAAAACTTGATATCAGAGATATAGATCATTCCTGATTTTGCACAAATAAAAAATGGTCGCCAAGATTTCTGCCCAATCAGAGCATGGTTCTGTCATTCACTGTAAGTCTCTTGATGCATCGATTATGTGTGCCAAATTTTATATCAAGCACTTATACGGTATCAGAAATATAGATCATTAATGATTTGCATAAGATGGCCGGCCATCTTCCCGCCACTCAAAGGAACTGATGTGATTATTCAGTGCAAGTCTCTTGCAAGATGGCCACCAAAGTTTCCACCCAAATGGGTCCACATTCAATAGCATTCTGGGTCGCGAGCATATGGATGTGCACTGCAAGTTTGGTGTGCCTAGAGTAAGTTGTTCTGAAGATATCTTGGTAATAAGTGAGTGAGTGATTAGAATTTAACGTCGCTTTCAACAATATTTCAGCTTTTTCACGACGAACCAACTAAGCCCAGCCCAGTTGTGTTCCTGCTACTTCAAAGAAGAAATCTTTGAAGCAGCATGGAACCAGGCACCCTCCGTCCACCCTATAAAACACTGAAGACAGCGCACAAGACACAGACTGGACGCTTACATGGTGCAATAAACTAAAGACAAGTGATAGTACAGTACATCACAAACTGCATTGAAGCAACAGGAACCTGAACCCACCCGCTCTTGATAATGAGAAAGCTGTGACGACAATACCTTGCGGCCAAAATTGGCTGAGCAGTAAAAACACAATCTTTCTGCACAGTCTAGCCATGAATGTAGGCCAACATACCAAGAAATTTGAGGTGGTCCAGGTGTGTACGAGGGTTGGTTGGTTGTTTGAAGTTTAACATCGCACCTAACCTCATGGTCACACGGTGACGATGACCCAAACAAACATAACCTAGCAAAACCCTAACCCTAACAAAAGCCTAACCAAATCTATAAAAAAAAATTGTATTTTGAAACTTTGGCTCTACAGACACTGGTGATCACAATGGATCATCAGAGAGCCTAATTTGTTTGGCACTTTAATTTACCTCCTGTGCCAGACAAACATGGTACAAACCATGCTGCTCTAAGCTGGAGTGTTGCGCGTACGTGGGTGGAGGTGTGAGGTGGTGTGGGGGATGGGTGCATTTAATGTAGCATTCAGCAATATTTCAGCTATATAGCGACAAGCAATATTATTAGTTATTCAGGTTTTTCCCAGGGTGTATGAAAAGTTATGACCCTCCCTGAAACCCATACACCCTGAGGCGTCCCCGAACGCATTTTTAAATTAATATATCGAATTATTGTGTTAAACAGGCAATATTTCTGAAACTTTACCACGGAAATTCAGCATATATGTGTCCGTCCATATACGAAACCGATCTCCATTTTGACGAAACCCATTGCCTATGCGAGTATTGTAGGCGCGCAACACGAACGCCGAGCTGTGTCGATGTTCACTTTTGAAACTAAATATAATCATTTACAAGATATGTGTGTCTAAAAGTTTGATTGAACGTAATGCAGCAAGACTTCCTTTCATAAAATATTAACGGTTGTGTATAATATTGTGTGTTGATTTCGGAAAATGGTCTTTGAAAGCGCACAACTCGCTGACCATGCATGGCTCGATACCGGTTATGCATAATTTTCGCTTGGCCGGAAAATGCACCATGTTCGTTATTCTCGACGTGCGAGAAGTAGAATACTCAGATTATGGTGGCACTCTGGTCAATATTATGGTATCTCACGCCAAAAATAGTAGAAAATTTAAGTTCGAAGTTTTGAAGTGAAGATTCGCCATGTCTGTTTTCGCACGTGAATCGTGATTTTTTATCCCCGGGGAGCCCTTCCATTAGAGGGAACGTTCGGCCACACCGTCCAACATGGATCAGTATACCGCAGTATTAAAGGTGATTGGTCACGTGATCGATCAGATCGGCCAGACGCCGACATGGAAAGATTTGGGTGTACCGATTTTTACACCCTAGTGAATTGACCAATGGAAATGCTACGATTTGGGTTGAGGGATCTATCCAACCACCATAAAGGTTCCACAAACAGTATCATTAACAGGCTTCAAGCCTTTGTTGTAGGAAGCGGGTTCACCAGTGTCTGTACTAGCATGTACATGTAGCTAGCTGGATTTTCCCTTTAGCGCAGTGGGTAGGGCGCTGGGCTCGAAAGCAAGAGGTCGGTGGTTCAAACCCCGGACAGGAACTCCCATAACTACTACAACTAGAGGTTCCGCTTTGACCCTTGAGTTGCCGCTCCGGCATGAAGCCTATACTGTTTGTTTTTTAAGCAAAAACATACGTCTCCCCCAACCTCCCACCTTGCCTCGAGTGAGCACATAATTTAAGGGAAAGTGCTATAAAATGAATGTAGCAATAAGTATCCTAAACAAAGCTGCGCATCTAAAAATATTAATTGCAAAGAGGTGATTTTCATTGTTGCAGTAACCCAGTGAGGAGTCGGGATTTATATAGCAATGAGTGGATTGCCGACATCTACAGCGTCCAACCAGTGTGAAATACATGTAATTGTGAAGCATCAATTATTTCGAAACTGATCACATTATAGGAAAGATGCAAAACAAGAGCCACACCTATAGTATACATGCTGTACCGTATAGAAGTTTCATGCATCTGTCTTCAGTAGTTTCCAAGATATGGAGTGAACAAAAATTGGACAGACAGATAAGCACATTTTGCATTGACCCACGCAAGCACTAGCTCACAACAAAACCTAATTAGATCATAAGGCCATTTTAATGAAGCTTCCATCCAAGTTTGGTGAAATTTCATCCAGTACTTCTCCACATATCTTGTAGACAAGAGTAGTCCTGTACATACATGTAACAAAGCGGGACATCAGAAACAGATGGATGCACGCAAACAAACCAAAACCTAATCAGACGAGAAGGCCATCACGATAAAGCTGCCATCCAAGTTCGGGGAAATTCCATCCAGTAGTTCTTCAGATATTTTACAGATAAGGCCTGTTTATACATGTACAAGTAGACAGATGGATGAACACCAAACACGCGCACACACCAAAACATATTAAGATGCGGAGGCCATTCCAATAAAGATTCCATCCAAGTCTGGTGAAGCTCAACAGAGGCCATCACGATGAAGCTTCCATCCAAGTTTGGTGAACTTCCGTCAAGTAGTTCTCCAGATATCTTGCAGACAAGGCCTGTATATACATGTACAAGTAGATGAACGGGTCGACGGACACCGGACACAGATGAATGCATGCACACATCACCAAAACCTGGTCAAATGTGGGGGCTATCCCAATGAAGCTTCCATTCAAGTTTGGTGAAATTCCATCCAGTAGTTATCAAGATATCTTGCAGACCAGGCCTGTATATACATGTACAAGTAGATGGACGGATGGACGGATATCGGACACGGATTAACGTATGCACACACACCAAAACCTAATCAAATGAGGGGGCTATCCCAATGAAGCTTCCATCCAAGTTTGGTGAAATTCCGTCCAGTAGTTCTCAAGATATCTTGCAGACAAGGCCTGTATATACATGTACAAGAAGATGGATGGACGGATGGACACCAGACACGGATGAATGCACGCACACACACCAAAACCTAATCAAATGAGAGGACTATCTCACTGAAGCTTCCATCCAAGTTTGGTGAAATTCCGTCCAGTTGTTCTCAAGATATCTTGCAGACAAGGCCTGTATATACATGTACAAGTAGATGGACGGACGACCGGACACGGATGAATGCACGCATACACACCAAAACCTAATCAAATGAGGGGGCTATCTCACTGAAGCTTCCATCCAAGTTAGGTGAAATTCCGTCCAGTGGTTCTCAAGATATCTTGCAGACAAGCCTTGTATATACATGTACAAGTAGATGGACGGACGGACGGACACCGGACACGGATGAATGCACTCACACACACCAAAATCTAATCAAATGAGGGGGCTATCCCAATGAAGCTTCCATCCAAGTTTCGTGAAATTCTATTCAGTAGTTCTCAAGATATCTTGCAGACAAGGCAAGGGGACGGACAGACATCCATCCATCCATCCAGACAGCACAAACACTAGATGTCTCCCCCCAACATAGTTGGGGGAGACATAATTAGCATCACCGGTAGGATACTCGCACGAATGGGAATAAGTTGAGTTGATGGTCAGGAGGTTGTTAATTGAGATGAGTTGCTAGAAAGGATGGGTTAGTTCAAGGGAAGGACGGGGTGGTTCGACGGAGGGAATGGCGAAGCTTGTCAGGCTAGCCGATGGGTTAATCAGGAATGAGGATGGTGGTTCTTCGTGATGGAGAGGAGTGTGGTAAGAAAGCGGATTAACCAGTGCCTTTACTACATGTAGCATATACATGTAGCTAGCGAAATTTCTCTTTAGCTCAGTTGGTAGGGCGGTCAGTGGTTCAAACCCCAGCCGGAAACTTGGTCACTACAACACCTTCAAAAAAAATGTGTTTTCTGGAGTTAGCCACTTGATACTGGATTAGTCAGCGAGCACTGACCATGACCCAACTCAGGCACAACCAAACTCTTTGTATCAGATACATAGGTACCGGGTACTCACTTAACTTAACTTTTTTATATTTATTTTCGCAAAAAAAGGAGGGAGTGTTCGCACCCACCCACCCCCATCCTGGCTATGCCACTGATGACATATTCACCCAGACCTCAGTTCTGAATGTTCACAAGGATGAGGGGATGTGAGGAGAGGTCCTTGTCACTACATTATAATATTTCCATCTTTGATTGCAATCACTGAATACTTTTCTTTTTTTTAATGTACATTTATTGCCACAAACAGATGCCAACAGAGATGATACAGTGAAAACACACCACCACTGAGTAGAAGACAAACAATATCACACATGAACACATATATATCGTTCTAAGATTTGTTTCAAAGGCCAAAAATACGTAAGGAAATATCAACCCTTGTACAAATCGGTTGTTTCGGAATAACATCAGACAGACGTTCGCATAGAAGAGCGAGGGAACAAAACACATCAGTTAAGTAGTTTCAGCCACAGACACCACTCTTTTTTAAACTGTTCAATTGTTTCGTGCTTCATAGCAATGGACTGTTCTATATTTAAATATTCTTTGATGAGATACTGCAAACCATAAAGATGTAAGGTTTTCCCTTGGCATCTACACTTATAAATATAATATTTTCACTGACTACTTACCAGATGAGCATGTAGATTATAAAATACTGTAGAAGTCTGTTCCACAATTCTTCTACAGGTAGAAATCCTGACCTTACATCAGTCCATCAGCCTTTTACTGATATATGTACATCCATCTATTTAATTGACAAATAAAAACTGCATCATTGAAACATGAACATAAATTACCTGTGCTTATTTGCTTGATAAATAGACTGATCCACTGTAAGACCCTCATGTTCTCACCATAATTAGACTAATTATGGACCAGTCTATTTCCACTGACAGGTACATTGACCATGTTGACATGCACGTGAGTAGGTACAATAAATCAAGTATCAATTACTTACTGAGCCTTGACAAGTGTTCCATACAAACTTGATGTTGGGGTATTGTATGTAAATCTCTTGTCCAGTCTCCAGGCCGATCATGTGTTACAGTTTATACAATACATGTGTGATCCATGTTACATCAATATATTACCCTCACACCAAGCTTAGCCGTAGATTGTTTTTTTCTCTATACATCCGTCTGTATAAGTTAGTCACATGTGTAGCACTTTCTTACATAGATCTGGTATAATGTATGTATACTGTACGTCATGCCCCAGTCGGTCACAACAGCTGATTGTACATGTACCTGGAATATCCGAGGAACAAACCTCCAGGGCTTGGTATAGGTATGGATAAAAATCATGTAGATCCATTCAGAAGCTTAATTACTACAACTAAACTCAACAAAGGCTTTCGACTTCCACAGCTGAATTCATTTTTGTTCAAATGCAAACAACAGGCAACAGAAATAAACTACAGAAATGAACTATTTCTGTTTAATCAGGCTTCCATAATCTATGCAACGTATCAAAACACCCACCAGAGAAACATTATTAGGGGCCATTCAAGTATACGTATGCAAAAACCTGGTGGAATATTAACTTCAAAGATTTTGAGGGGGACCAAAAATCCGCAACTATGGACTACCCCCTTTAAGTGAAGGGTACTTTTTGTGGATTTATTTTTATCTACTCCCTTCAATCTATGGGTCTGTACGAGTATAATGGTATATGATAGTCAATGGTTGAAAGTCATATTAAGATAAAACAGAGCCACAATTTTCAGATCCCCCCCCCCCCTCCTGTAATACTTGAATGCCCCCTTATTCTGTATTGTGAGATCGCTCAAATGTGGTTAATTTTTTATAACATTTTAAGTTAACCCCTGGCATGTGTTTACTAAGATTATTCAGAGTATATAAATTTTGATTCTGTGTCGAATTCAGCATAAGTTGTTTTATTATATTAGATATTAATTCATTTTAAAACTTTGATGCATTTTATTGAGTCTCTATCTCAGTATTTCAATAAAATTGTATAAGCTACACTGAATGTATACCTATATTCCGTATAAGTTGCTTCCGTTCCACATGAAAAACTTTTGACATTTTGAAGACATGAGGAATCTGGAGGATGATTACTGTTGCGCGTCGGTTGAGCCTGAAGCAATGTATTCTGCCTTTTAACGTAGTACATATATTCTGCACATGGACCAGTAGACATTAGAATAACATGAATAATGATAAGATAGATCCTGTCAGTCACTGTGATAGGTTCATCTATATAGAATAACTATATACTATATCAAAACCTTCATATATACTCAATGCTCTCACTTATAGGTTTAAGCAGAAACAAAATTCCTAATTCAATCAATACAGTAAAGAGGATGTGCAAGTTCAACCTCTATATCAAATCTGTCGAACATAGGGTGTCCAAACTAGGGTGTCAACATGATAGCACCTCTTCCCCCCTCTTGGTATTATTATCATTCAGCCAGTAATGTCCAATTTATTGCATTGTAAGGGTAGCAGGGAAACGGGATGGGTGGAAAGCACATTAGAAAAGGCAAGATCAGAGAGAGAGTAAAGGAAAGAAAGGAGAGGGTAGAAGGACAAGGAAGGAGATGATGAAAGGGCATTCAGAGTAGAGGGTATACGGCAGGACAAGAGATGAGAGACTGCAAGATAGGACAAGAAAAGAGAGGGTCGAAGGACAATGACAGAGAGGATGGAAGAGCAAAAAAGGGGAGGGTGTAAGACAGCACAAGAAAAGAGAGAATGGAAGGAAAATGAAGGAGGGTGGAAGGGCAAGAGAGGAGAGGCTGTAAGATAGGACAAGAGAGGAGAGGCTGTAAGATAGGACAAGAGAGGAGAGGCTGTAAGATAGGACAAGAGAGGAGAGGCTTTTAGGTAGGACAAGAGAAAAGAGGGTTGAAGGATAAGAAAGGAGAAGATGGAAGAGTAATAGAGAGGATGAAAAGTAGGAGGAAAAAAGAGAGGACAGGACAAGGAAAGAGGTGATGGAAGGCAAGAGAGGAGAGGATGTAAGGCAGGACAAGAGAAAAGAAGATATGACAAGGAAGGAGAGAATGGAAGAGCAAGAAAGGAGAGATGTAAGGTAGCACAAGAGAAGATAGAATCCTACCATTCCTTGTCCTTCTATCTTCTCTTCTTTTGTCCTACCTTACACTCAATTCTCTCTTATCCTTCCATCATCTTCTTCATCCTCCTACCCTACACCTCCTCCTCTCTTGCTCTTCCATCCTTTCCTTTCTCATCCTTCCACCCTCTCTTCTCTTCTCTCTAGCCCTTCTATTTTCTCATTCCTTGCCAATCTGTCAATCTATCCTCTCTCCTCTTGTCCTAACTGTCTTAACCTCTCCTCTCTTGCCCTTCCAGCCTCTCCTTCATCCTTCCATCCTCTCTTTTCCTGTCCTACCTTACAGACACCCTCTCCTATCTTGCACTTCCATCCTCTTCTTCCTTGTCCTTTTATCCTCTCTTTTCTTGTCCTACATGTACCTTACCCTCTACATCCTTGTCCTTTCATCCACTCTTCTCTTGTACCTTACACCCTCTCCTTCTGTATCCTTCCATCCTCTCCTTCCTGGACGTTTTTTCCTTACACCCTCTATCCTCTTGTTGATCCATCCTCTCCTTTCTTGTCCTCCCACTCTCTCTTCTCTTGTCCTATTTAAACCCTGTCCTGCCTAGCACTTCCATCCTCTCCTTCCTTGTTCCACCCTCTGTTCTTGTCCTACATTACACTCTGGGTCTCTCCTTCTGTGTCCTTCCATCCTCTCCTTTCTCATCCTTCAACTCTCTTCTCTTGTCCTAGCTTAACCCTCTCCTCTCTTGCCTGCCTTCCATACTCTCCTACATTGCCCTTCCATCCTCTCTTCTCTTGTCCTACCTTACACTCTCTCCTCTCTTGCCTGCCTTCCATACTCTCCTACATTGTCCTTCCATCCTCTCTTCTCTTGTCCTACCTTACACTCTCTCCTCTCTTGCCTGCCTTCCATACTCTCCTACATTGCCCTTCCATCCTCTCTTCTCTTGTCCTACCTTACACTCTCTCCTCTCTTGCCTGCCTTCCATACTCTCCTACATTGCCCTTCCATCCTCTCTTCTCTTGTCCTACCTTACACTCTCTCCTCTCTTGCCTGCCTTCCATACTCTCCTACATTGCCCTTCCATCCTCTCTTCTCTTGTCCTACCTTACACTCTCTCCTCTCTTGCCTGCCTTCCATACTCTCCTACATTGCCCTTCCATCCTCTCTTCTCTTGTCCTACCTTACACTCTCTCTTCTCTTGTCCTACCTTACACTCTCTCCTCTCTTGCCTGCCTTCCATACTCTCCTACATTGCCCTTCCATCCTCTCTTCTCTTGTCCTACCTTACACTCTCTCCTCTCTTGCCTGCCTTCCATACTCTCCTACATTGCCCTTCCATCCTCTCTTCTCTTGTCCTACCTTACACTCTCTCTTCTCTTGTCCTACCTTACACTCTCTCCTCTCTTGCCTGCCTTCCATACTCTCCTACATTGTCCTTCCATCCTCTCTTCTCTTGTCCTACCTTACACTCTCTCCTCTCTTGCCTGCCTTCCATACTCTCCTACATTGTCCTTCCATCCTCTCCTCTCTTGTCCTACCTTACACTCTCTCCTCTCTTGCCTGCCTTCCATACTCTCCTACATTGTCCTTCCATCCTCTCTTCTCTTGTCCTACCTTACACTCTCTCTTCTCTTGTCCTACCTTACACTCTCTCCTCTCTTGCCATTCCATTCTCTCATTCCTTATCCTTTTGTCCTACCTTGTCTACCTGAACGGATGAGAGGATGGGAGGATGAGGAAGGAAAGGATGGAAGGGCAAGAGAGGATAGGATGTGAGGTAGGGCAAGAAAAAAATGGATAGGACAAGGAAGATGATGGAAGGACAAGAGAGGAGAGGGACAACAAAAGAGAGGACGGTAGGACGAGAAAGGAGAAGCTGGAAGTGTAAGGTGGGACAAGAGAAGGGAGGGTGGCAGGATGAGAAATAAAGAGGAGTGTAAAATAGGACAAGAAGAGACAGGGTGGAAGAACAAGGAAGGAGAGGATGAAAAGCCAAGAGAGTATAGGGTGTGTGGTACATGAACAAGGCCATGAATAAGAGACCACCTGTCCTAAGCGACCACTATTTCTGTTTCCCCAGGGTAGTCTCTTAAACACAGGTTTGACTGTATTGCAAGAATCTTGAGAATACAATAATAATTTACTGCACTATCCAGTTTGCCCCATCATCATCATCATCATCATCATATATAAATTATGTTTTCCATAACATTGACTGTACAAGTTCTTCAACATTTTGGAAGGATTAATTCCTTATAAAATGGTACTGCTAGAAAGTTGAGGAATTCTGATGTTCACCTGTCAATTAGCTGCCAGTCCAGGGCTGCTGAAGGTTAACTGTATCCATGTGGATAAGTTTAGAATATATTAAACTGACTCTGGGTGCATTCAGTCTTTTGACACAGTCAACCTGTCAGACTATATGAAGTGATGGGGTACCGTACTGTAGACCCATACATAAGGGGAATTTCGGTGGGGTTGATCAAACCTTTGTCAAGAACCAGAAAAAGTTCCACAAGGCCCAATAATCCGGAAAAATTGGCCTTCTTCTACAGCATAAGTATCTGGACATCCTGGAGAGAAGTAGTTTTAGTTTGATATGTGCCTTGATTAGTTCAAGCTGTCCACAAAATGAGCCTCCTAATTCCTAAATATCCCAGGTATGGACCTGGTAATTGTATCACCTATCAAATTAACTGAAGAACTAAATGAATGAGGGAAGTATGAATACCTGCATGAAGATATACCTGATACTTAACAATTTTACCTATACAGATATGCTGTAGGCTATATGGAGATTCATAATGTCACATTTCAGATAAATTTTCTCAAACGACTACACTGATTACCATACTGAATTCCCCCGCTCCTTTCCCAAATAGATTTATAAATATACCTCCTCCTCTCTCTCCCACCCCTCCCCCCCTCCTCCCAAAGATAGATAGATGGATAGATTTAATAAGCTTATATCCCAGGGTTTAATATTAAATCTTAAAATTATTTTTTTAAATCATGTCATCATGGCGAATGGACTGCCTAGTTATTGGACACTTTTTGTGAATATCAGTCACTGGATAAAAGACTACATCTTCACTGATAAATCACCAAAAAAGAAGAATGGAAAACATTTGGGGAGGAACTGGGGATTGTTGAAATGAAAATCCAAGTTCCACCCAGATATTGGACAAATTTTCAGTGACAGATTTGTTCAAAACTTATTACATGTATTACCTTACAGTCAAATTATTTGTCCCCCAGTCTACCTCCAATAATAATCAAATCAGAATAGCCCACAAATTAGCTTTGGTATGACCATCAAAGATACATCCAGCTCTCACATTTCCCATTTTGGGGAGTGTTGATTATCCTCTGCAGTCAACGAGTGCTATTGCCAGTGTGAGCCATGTGTCATGCTGTCATAAACTTGCTGCTCCTCAGTTTGTGTACATTTTTTACTGCCACCCCATCCAAAAATAGCTCATCATCTGACAAACTCTGGTCGCGTTGCACACTGAGATTCGGAATGAAGATTCTCTATATTATTGGGAACACTTTCAGCAAAATTTCTTTTTAATTTACTCATATCTGGAATCGGGAATGAAATTGAGAAACTGGAGCGAACTTTCGGATACAAATTTTCACCCAAATTTGTGACAATGTTTCCAACCTGCATGAGGGCTAAATGTGCACAAAATTGATGAGTAAACCTAATTTTATATACATGCCTGTGTAACTCAATTGTAAACTTTAATTTATTATAGTTGTTCTGTAATAATCTCAGAAAATAACCCATTGGGTCTAGGTGTCCTATAATATGGACTGTCCAATAACTGGGCAGTCATCTGGTCATTCTAGACTAGTGTATGTGTGATGATCCCTGGCCTGAGCTCAATCAACAGCATGGCATACAATCGATAGTGCACCTCTGGGGGTACTCGCTCGCTCTTGGAGGTATGAAATGCTCCACTCGGAGTCATCTGTCTACCTGGCCGTGCTTTGTGATTCCTGGATAAAGTCTCAAGCTATTATTTTATAATCAACTGTACCGTATTTCACGTAACATTTTAAGGATGTTGGTTGATATATCCACATAAGAAACATATTCGTATAAACTATAGTTTCGTCAATTAGGAAAATAAACTGTGAAAGTTACTGATCCTCACAACCTGTACATGCGTGTTTTAGGTGAAAGTCCGACAAAATTTAACTAAGGAGTGGCGAATTGTTTTTATTTTAGCCGATTATACTACTGAGGTATATCTAGAGGGATAAACATACAGCTCTATCACAATTAAATGGATATACATGATATTACAAATTGATGTACAACAGCACAGCATCTTTTTTCTGCACCAGTCCCGGTACTAGCAATTGCACGCTTGGATGGCATCTTGAGGTGTTCTATGGTTATTGGGTTGTTCCCTGAGATGAAGACAAGAATGGAAAATAAAGATATTTATGCCACATAAAAAGAATTTAAAGCAAAACCTTCCATTTTCACTCCGAGATAACCCTTCTATACCTCCAAGAGCAAGCGAGTATACCCCTTGAGCTGCTCTATCGATTGTATCATGCTGTGAACAGATCAAAGTCAATTTTAGGACAGTGGACCGGTATGAAATTCATGATTATCTCAACAAAAAGATGTGCATTTACTTTCATAAACAGTGTTATTATTCAGTATGTTAGTAATTACCACAAGTCGGATATCGAAATTTCATTCCCATTCGTTGATCACAGGGTGAAAATGTTGGAGCTTGAGACCAGATATGTGTCACTGTCAGACAGTGGTGTTGTTGTTGCTAAAATTATAGATAGTTGACACCAACCTAATAAGTCAGTCGTTCAAATTATGGTGGAACCGCCCGAGGGCAAATATTAACGTAAATATGTATCATTGAGTTATTGATATTTGCTAAATATCGACAAGCTTCTTCCAACTTCTCCGAAGGGTTATTTGAGTCATGCCGATTTGAAGAACTAATCCACATTCATAAACCGCGCTTCTTGCCTACGGTCGAAGTTGTTGTTCAAGAGTTATTCCCCCTATTGTGACAACCGAATTATCTCCCCATGATTGTGACTATTGTATCTTTTGAGCTGCTCAGGTGTTCTATGCTGATGCACAGTCAGAGCACAGGGCAGGCACTGATTTCTACTCTTCCATTATCTATTTTTGTGGACCTTTATGTATCCAAAATATCAAACAGAATGGCATTATACCGGTAGAACAACCACTCATTCCATATTTTCCTACGAAGTAGGCTACAGATCGCAAATTGTCCGGTAATGAGTGAGTGAGTGAGTGAGTCAGTCCATCCGAATCCTTTCGTCGGCAAAATAAGGAGAACCGTTAACATTAGAACCTTGATTTTTGGCATAAACGTGCATTAGGGCATTGTTACCAGCAAGTTCTGATCTGAAATAATTCTGATTAAAATTAGATTTATAATTAACACTTCAATATATTGTTATAGATCATACGGAGAAAAGTCCGATCATTTAAGCGAGGGAAACATGACACCATGGAATTTGGGAACTGTCAGCCCTGGCATGCCTGGTGCTCTCTCGCTGTTGGATTCAACCGCCAGATCTGAGGACAGCGACCTCAATACAGCTGAGCTAACTATTTATAGACGGAGGCTGGTGAAGCCCAGTATTAATGTGTTTAACTCCGGGTCTATTCAACTGCTTGATGTACCAGGGCCGGATCACTAAATGACCAGAACATTCACCAATATACTTTCATTTTTTGTGGCACGAACACATCGATGTAAATATATAAATACCCAGAATATAATCTTGCTCAATCTCACAAAAGGCATGTTATAAAGAGAACCTATGGGTGTTATGGAAGGCTGTACATGTACCATATTATGATGAAACGTACCGTAGGGGAGGGTCACATCATATCTCGATGAAAATGCGATCGAGTCCTAATGCCTACTCTACTTCGTAGGTCCTGTGACGTTAGTCACACTGCTCATGTATTTACTTTATTCACTTCAATATAAATTATAAGTAACTGCTCAAAATATAGTAAAACAACGTAACAATTGTATCCCAGGAAATTTTAGGCTATATACTGATACTGATACGCTTACTGGTTCAATAAGGTACACCCATCATCTGAGACTTACTTTTGTGATATGTGCAGTCATATTCACAGAATTAAATGTCCGAAAGGTTTAAATTGTTGGACTAATTGTGTACCGTATATTGATACAATCGACAGGTTTTACCAGTCCAGTTGGTCATTTAAAGCTTGCAAGAAAAACATGACAACGTTTGGTTGTTGATCAATATACCGGTAACAGTACCAGACTAATTCAACAGGGAAATTCTGGATTTCTGGATTTATCTGGATTGGTATGGTGGACAAATGCTCAGAAGTCTTTCGGCGCAAATCTGCTCTCAGCGCGTTTGATGTGTAAATCGTGTGTACCTCACGGTGTAAATAATTGCCAGGGGAGGTGTTCAAGAAAGGTTAATGTCTCTCGATTATCGTGAAAAAGTAGATCATAACTGCTCGCAAGGAACATTGGAATTATGATATATGCATGAAAGATGTTGACCGGTATTGGTTTTGCAAATGCTTATAGCGCCGTCAGAAAATCGAATTACTTGAATGTTTCGTACAATATGCTTCGTGAAATCTGAATAATTTCAAAGCTTTATCCTCCAGTCATTAATATTCCCCATATCCGCAAGCTTCTTTCGAGAAAATCTCGTCGCAGATAGAAGCCTAGAGGAGGTCTGGTGACTGTCATTGTAATTTCCCAGAGACGAACTCTTGAAAATATGCGAACAGTTGAAATGAGTAGGGGAGATTGGGGTACAGTGGGACATGGGACACAGTGGGACAAGCCGTCTAGCTCCTGTGTTAAGTACGGGAATCACATTACATTATTATCAGCAGAAAGCTACCACCCCCATAAAACACCTATATTGTTTATGAGTAAAAGCTATCAGTGATAGAGAATTAGGGGCAAAAAAACTGTTTTTGAACAAGTAAATTTTAAGGACCGAGAATGATATTATGCTATAGCAAGTTTTCTACGGCACTTCTTTACTGTTTGGTACTCTGCGAATAGGGGATGGACAAAGGTTTAATTTAATTGTATCGATTTATCGATTTTATCTCCGAGGTATCTATTTGTGTTTTTCACAAAACGGCAAATAATCATGCACACGGGGCGGACTGGGACACTTTTGTTGGGGCACACTGGGACAATAGTAATCAAATGGCGAAATTTATCGTCATTTTGTTTCCTCGATAGTAGTTATTAGTAATCTCATCGGATTTGATGAGTTTTACTAACAATTTCAAAGTCAAATGCTTCCGTTGGAATGGAAATCACGCAAAATAGTTTTTCTTCAAATTTGGCATCTGAGAAATATTTTATGTAATGCAGGGGTCTAAAATAGCAAGTAACTTATAGCCATCGCTGTTGAATCTTCTAAACTCATATGAAACATAACAGTATATATTGGATTTAAAATGAATTTTGATTATTGTCCCACTTCTTGTGGGTGTTCCAGTGATCCCCAAACTTGGGGCAAACTGGGACCCTTTTTTTACTTTTTGAAATGTAATTCTGGAGAAAAGAATAGCAGATATTTCAGAATTGTTTGTATGATTATGTCATACTAAACATTAGTTATAATTAGAGCGTAAAAGGCTACTCTACGGGACAATAATAGAGTGGATTTTTGCAAAAATGTGAAAAATGTCCCAGTGCATGTACCCCAATCTCCCCTAGTGCAACAGGGAACAATAGGTTACAACAGTTAAAATCACCTCTTTACTTGAAGGCAGTGGTTTGGAAGAATTAGAAAATCATTGTATGTCTACATGTCTTCGGATGAAAGACAAACTGAGTGAGATAAAAAAAAAAATAGGCCAGATTGGGTCACTAATTTGTATCATGTACCAAATTGATGCAGAAGTAAATTCAGACAACAGTATTCGTGGGCTCGTGATTGCTGTGGTGAAGAATCTGCTCTGATAATTCTTTAAAAAGTTATGTGTAAAGCAGAGCAGCTAATATGAGAACACTAGGACTGAAACACATATTGGACATACATTGTGTCGAGAAAACTCCACCCAAACTATATCAAGAACTGAGCACAACAAACCATGAACCTAAAGAAACAGCTCAAGATTTCTTGATCAGAATTCTTGATCTGAGACAGAAAATTCTTTTCGCATGGGATTGGGATGAATCAACGATTATGTACGACGATCTAGACAATAAAGCTGACGTGTCTACACGCAATACAAACAGGGCTATCAGGCGACTTTGTGATGTCACAGGTAAAGAACATTTACATCTCTGCTTGAAAAATTAGCCCATGCAGCTCGCCAAGTGCAGAAGAGGGAATTTAAGGTCAAGAATAAATCCAGAGCTACCGTAACTCATCTTCATGGTGATCGAGTCTGAAGTTGAGGTCAGACCCTAAAACCCAAGTATAATCTCAAAGAATATACGGAACAGGTAAATGGTGAAATGGCGTCAAACAAAGAACCGAAGGCCTCTATAAGCGAGTCGTTGAACAATGCCAGCTCTTTAGATACCAGCGGGGAGCAGCACCGAAATAATGGAGATCAATGCAGGGGCAGGGCCCTGCAGAGAGGGGCTTGATGCTATAATTGCTGCAAACTGGCTGCTATCAACTAAATTACAACGCATATAAGGGAAGTGAGAAGACGTGCCGACATACTGTCAGAGCCACATGACTTCACAGTATAGTCCTCTGGTTAACCTATTCTAAAGCACATGCCAAGAATCTAACGATTCGTGATATGTGTTGTATCTCAGGTACGCTTTTATTGTACCTGTTCATGTGGTAACTTGGATGACATGACCACACGGCCCCTAACACCGGCATAAGCGGTATTAGATACAAATCTAGAGAGCTATGATGGAAATGCTCTGACAACTCGTATATTGGTAATTGATGAGCTGTGTCGCTGTGACAACTCGTACACTGGGGATTGGTGAGCTGTATCGTCGTCAGATGAAAATGACGGCATTTAACACAAAAGACTAGTGTGTAAGGCCCGATGTCGTTTCAGCATCAACTTCTCACAATGCCAACACATATGAAAGACCAAAACGTCTGTACAGTGGGCGGGCATCGGGGACGAAATGTTCACCAGCAGAATGTCGCCATATACAGGTAAAAATTACAACGCATATGAGGGAAGTGGGAAGAGGTGCCGATATACTGACAGAACCACATGACTTCACAGTATAGCCTTCTGGTTAACCTATTCTAAAGCACATGCCAAGAATCTAACGATTAGTGATATGTGTTGTATCTCAGGTACGCTTTTGTTGTACCTGTTCATGTGACGACTTGGATGACATGACCACTCCGGCATAAGCGGTATTAGATGCAAATCTAGAGAGCTATGATGGAAATGCTCTGACAACTCGTATATTGGTAATTGGTGAGCTGTGTCGCTGTGACAACTCGTACACTGGGGGTTGGTGAGCTGTATCGTCGTCAGATGACAATGGCGGCATTTAACACAAAAGACTAGTCTGTAAGGCCCGATGTCGACCCAGCATCAACTTCCCACAATGCCAACATATATGAAAGAACAAAAGGCCTGTACAGGGGGCGGGCCTCGGGTTAAGACTGTTAATGTAGACAATGATATAAGATAACTGATATAAGATATGGTACGAAAATGTTTGGGTAAGAACAGGTTAGGGTCGAATCGGTTTGGGTAAACCGTGCAAATTCTTCATACCAGTGTAGAGGGTTAGTAACCGTGATATAACATGTCAGGTAGGACCGGAACTGCCGCTCCATCAAAAGCCCATTCCTCCCGTTGGAATAACTGTATATAGGTAGGCAGATGCTGGGAGGGCAATCTGGAGAATTCTTTCATGATGAGTCTGACATAGGATTATCCCAAGTTAAGGAGTGAAAAAGTACGAAAGACTCGCCCATTATACCAGGAAGTTAAAGCTTACTTGTTAGATTTCCTGTCTCATTGGAGCGAAATGCAAGAGGTGGGAAAAATTGACGACGTCTGGTGACTAAAAAGCAACCATATGACTATACAGGAAAGTATTCGTCGACACCTAACATTCAGTCCCGAGAATACGGTGGAGTCTCGGACGTAGCCTTAGTATCTCAGCCGCGTTTTTATTACAGCTGTTCATGTGGGGATAATGAAGTATCCACACGGCCCCTAGCACCGGCTTAAGCGGAATTAGATACGCTAGCTCGGGAGCTGTGATGACAGATCAGCTCAAACAACTCATCTGCTTTTAATGGATGAGCATCATGGACGTCTGATGGAGTAAACGCCTTAACATGGGGTAACCTGGTAAATGCAAGATCTCAAAGATTTCTTCATCATTTTCGTCACAAATTCTTTGTGTGCAGAAAGAGTGTGAAGATCTCTGACTATACTATGATTCATATAGGGAATTGAACCGGAAAAATGTAGCAAATCGCCAGCCTATTTCGCGATATCACGATGCAGTCAACACCTTGAAGGGAAATTATTGGTTCAACTTTTAGATCAAGGCAATTGAACGCAACATTAAAAAGGTGATGGGAAACAATACCAGCGTACTAATAAGAAGTTACATGACCCCACATAAAATATACTGGCTGCATATTCCTAAAACATCATCACAATAACTAAAATGATCCCTGTGATGATTTGTATCCCAGCCACGCTTTTATTGTAGCTGTTCATTTGGCATTTGGGCATCTCAAATAATATGACCACACGGACCCTACCACCGGCTTGAGCGGTATTAGATGCAAATATTTCAGAGAGATGATGTAATAGCCCTATGGAGTCTTCAGATGGAAATTGATGAATTATGTGACCGCCAGATAGAAAAATGGCCCAAACTAGGAAGTATTTTTAGAATGCAATTTGGTATTCAGAACAAATACATGTGAGGTCAGTTGCCGAGCAAGCGTTTCATCCTCCATCATGATTACAAGTCACAAAACTACAATCACAATGATATGTACAGAGGGAGGACCTCGGAGACGAAACGAAACGAAAGATTTACCATCAATGATTCATGGAGGAAGAGAGTAAGTACGTGCTTCCATTTAAACAGCACGTAATGTACAGCGAATGTGTCCTGGTGTACAGCAGCTTACACGGATCTGCTCCTACTTATTTAAAAGACAAGCTTATATTGTCTACAAGTAGACAAACCCGATTTACTAGATCCTATGTAAATATAGATCAATTATATGTCCCATTCTCACGAACAGATTTTTATAAGAGAGCCTTCTCTGTCTCGGGCCCAGTGGCGTGGAATTTTCTGCCATCCCGTGTCAGAAACAGCTCATCTTTGGCTGTGTTTAAACACGAATGTTTTAAATACATTTACGAGGATGTTTTTACCAAATCATGATCCTTATTGTGTTAGAATGTGAGCTCTATTTTTTTTTTTATACCCTATACACTGTTTGTTATTTATGATTGTTATAGCACTCGGCTCCCAGGAAGAGCATCGATAGATGATGGCTGACCGAGTTTTTATAAATAAAGCTTCTATTCTATTCTATTCTATTTCTTCTCGACGACGTGGGGCTTATATCAGTAGAACAGAATTACCTTCGGGCTGAAAAACATCCCTTCCACTTTCCAGCAATGTATGTAAAAGGTTTTTGGATGTCTAAGCGCTGAAATATGCCTACCGTACTTTGATGACATACTTTGTCTTTGCCAACACCTTCGAGAAAGAAGTAGAAAATGTTCGAAGTAAACTTAATCGTCTCCAGACTATGGTATCAATGCCCGATCAGATAAAAGTGACTTGTTCAAGCACTTTATTCGATATTTTGGAATGATAATGTCCGAACATGCTTACAACATGAACCCCGCCGACATTTATGCAGTGATTGCCTCAAAATATATCTCAAGCCGACTACTGTGGGTGCTTACCAAAAATGTCTAGGTTTAATTTGATCATTATCGAATGTACGTTCAAATATTCATTGTTCTAAGAAATAAACCAGCTGGACCTGAAAGTTCAAGGTTAAAGAGAAACCTTGAAAAGGGAATAATGGTAAGCTGTCCGGGTCCCATGCGATTGTTTGGACTGATGAATGTCAATCGAGACTAGGCGAACTGATTGATTACTTAACTCAACCAGTTGTAATGGCCCACCCCAAATTCGATGAATCGTTCGTCTTGTGTACTGACGCTTCCATCAAGGCCATTGGGCCTTCTTATATCAGTATCAAGACGCTCACTTGACAGTAATTAGATATGGCTCCAGTATGCTACCTCCAGCTGGAAGAACTATAATATGCACACAATGGGAAACTTGAGTTCGTATCTCTGAGATGAGCGGTAACGGAGAAGTTCCGAGACTACCTTTATTATGCGCCACATTACAGTGTACAGCGAATAACCCGCTCACTCATATACTGACCACCGGCAGCCAAAATGTAATGAGATACCACAGGGTGGCAGAACTTGCGGACTACAGGTTTATAAAACTTATAAAACAGGACTACACCACCAAGCGCCTCCACTCAAAGTTTCTCAAATTTGGCGATACATATCGCATGCTGATGGCAAAATACGAGCGTAGCGTGCAAGATCTATGGCGTTACGTTTCGTAACTTGTGTCTAATTCCGCTTAACCCGGGGCTAGGGGCCGTATGAACCCATGTACTTCAAGATCCTCATGGTACTCATTTGAACAGTCACAATCAAAGCGTGACTGAGATACATCATCCTTTAGATGACGACTTTACAACGAATATTATGGATTAAGAATACTGATCAGCGATACGGATTTGATATTTTTGGAACATCATGATGTCTTGCCGGCATCATTGAAAACTGTTGACCGCTTCTCTCTTGCAGGAAACAAGCCTATGTGACAATGTTTATATATATTATGATTGTCTTTTTGAATTTGATGCTAACACTGTTATATGGAGTATGGAATAGGTCTTTGGATTATGGACGCGGATATTCTTTAATGGACGACGGCTGAATTATGAATGACGGACTAGACGCTTGTAATTCAGTCTGAGGTTACCTTTCACCATTAGTCTGTTACTGCACTGTTAGCGTATGCATATGTGATTCGCTCGTCTCGTGACTTGCGCTATGATATACGATGTGCCTTTTGAACTAGTCTTTCTGTGCACGTAATAGTCCTCCTTCTGTTAGCCTATAGGTATTCTTATGTTTCATAAGCTGGATTTGTATCCATCGGCCGACGTCATCATCGTTGGATATTATTTTTTTTTTTTGCGTTTTGCTCTCGTTTTGCGGTCTGGTCCGCCTACTAGGTGTCTCAGACGGCGGTTCAATCCATCTTCGCTGACCTGGATTGTAGCCATGTGTATGGAAGCCGATAGCGGCCACTAGGCCAGAGCTCTCGGTAGCCAGAGACTGGTTGGGCTGTTTTTTATCTTAGAAAGCACGAAGCAGATCAGAAGTGATATTTAATTTGGCAAGTCTGATTTCATACGCGGCAGTTAATTTTTCAAGGTCAGCATTATACAAGGCCTTCGTTGTGGTTACTTCTGATCGGAGAGACTGGTTCTCTCTTTTCATGAATTCTTGTTCGACGCATAATATATGACCGCAAATATATATGACATATATATATTCTTCATATATGACCACAATATACCGGCGGGCTCGGAGCGAGAGAATAGACCAATTACAGAGAACGACGCTGAAAGGGGGAAAAATCCATCTAAAGTGAACACCTAGCTCCTTGGTTTGACACATTAATAAAACCAGAAGTCCATTGATGGACTTCTAATTCTGGAATCACTTTTTGATGTTTTTACCTCCGTCGATCAGACGGAGGTCTAGAAGAGCAACGTGAAATCTCCCGCCAAATAATTGTCATATGGGGAACCCACGACTCATAGGATTTCCAATAGGGATTGTCATGGTTCCCGACGAAATTTTGAAGCCAAGTTGTTGGACAATATTGAAATAATGGGGAACCCTCATTGCAATGCATTTCAATGGGCCTTGTAGGGGCTACAAACTTCCCTTATATGTGTTGTAATTGCTTCTGTAGTCGGGTTCCACCTCCCATCATACTTCACGAGTTACACGTAATGTTGGCCGCTTCCTTCGAGAGATTCAACATGGCGGCTCTCCAGCTTGTAGAGATGGACAATGCGAATTTTTTGCCGTTTTTCTGGTGAGTTTATTGCCGCCATTTTATGTCATTACAACACAATGATTCCTAGTACACCACCCGTGAATTCTATATATCGTAAAGTATTTGTCGGCTGATGACTTATGTCGAAGCCAACCAAATAGTCCAAGTTGTTGTTGTTGCATATCAAATGCACGGGAGGTCATGCACGCACTGACTGGAAGACAACAGCACAATCGGCGATGCCCTGATTTTTCTGATACTTTTTTTTCTTTCAGTTGATGATATCCACCAGCCTGGTTATTCTAAATTTTGCTGATAAATTATATTTCCTGGGAGGGGGGGTGGGGGGCTATTTATTTTGGCATTTGGCAGTTGAATAATGGTTTGATTTAGCAGAAGCACCGAATTGATCTCGCTGCGTGAGTCTGTAAATTTATTTAATAAAGCTGATAAATAATATACAGAGTTTTTGTTTGACATTGTAAACCTTTTCTTTTCATTTATCCTAACAGTTTAGTGACATCCACATTGTGTGCTGTGACACTTGTTGATGAAAAATAATTTGCTTGTTAAAACTGATATTCTGAAAACTTATTCTGAATTGTAGCTGAAACAAAGGAGTGTCTACATTCCACATGTAGGGCTACATTATTGAGATTTTTGACTGATGGCATGGATGGAACCTTTCCCAATTTTTTTGTTTAGTTTTAAGCCCTGGATATACCACTGGGCATTTATTTGCCATCGATCACATTTCAAATGCTTTGTTCAGCCCCCGTGATCTGGAACCAAACAGACACTATCAATAGATGAAAGAAGGAGATCATGATATACATTTCAGGTTTTACCGATGCCAAATGACTTGAACAGAAGACAATTAGACAAAAAGAAAATCAATAAATATATCAATAAATAATACATTACATAGGAAATTTTCTTGTCCTTGCAAGGGGGACATCAGACACACTGACAACACAGACCATTCATTCAAATTTTGCCTTCCATTGGGGAGACAGAAATATTCCTCAAACACAGTATACGTATTCTCTTTTGTGATCTAATTTTCGTTTGTCAAAATATTGCTCCATAGAGAAGTTACTGATATAAACAATCCTGTTCTAGATTACGATATACTGGATTCTTATCATGCTCATGCCACTAACATGAACTCCAATCCAACCAGTGGTCAGGATCTATCATCGTTCTTCAGAATTCATATTATTGATCACTCATAGATTGGATTAAGTTCTCATAGTACTCAGTTCTCATTTCATACTTTTGCAAATTCTTGTAACATGGTCAGGTCCCAGTTCTATTAAGTACACTTATGAAAGGTGCGAACTGGTATAATGGATTTCATCTTTTTGTGTATGACGAAAGAATGAAATATGATGAAGGCCATAACATTTTCAATGAAGTGAGTTTTGATATTAAATATGTATACAATTGATTCCAACCTGCAGGTCATGGATTCAGTACTTCTGATATCAGACGCAACAGGACTGTTACACAATGGATGTACTGGATGAAATGGAAAAAACAAAACAGACTATTGATTGGTTCAGCTGTGACGGAAACGTATGGAATGACAGAGGTGGTGAAAATCAGAGCCAGTAATTGGCCACAACCCAAATTTCAATTCCACTTCTGGTATATGTACATGTATAAAATACATACAGAATGAACTACATACAGAATAACACAAAGAACAGGTATATGTATCTCATTACATTCTTAACCAAAGACCAATACCTGGGTGATATTACAACAATACCATGGTGTTATATATTGTTATGATTGGCTTAACTCTAGCTGCTAAAGATATTTATAATTTGAGGGCAATGGGCAATCATACTAAATTTATTTTCATAACTTCATTTATTTTCACAATAAGCAACATAATCGAGATCAGCAAGTGAAGTTTTACAACATAATATAATACGCATCATGGGTCTCCTTCAATTTAGTGTAGACATATATACCCTTGAATATCTGTTACCATGATTCAGTCATAATATTGTCTGTGTTATATTGATGTCGACAAGGAATAAACATAATTATTTGATAGTATTATTAATTGTATGTTGTTTATGAACTTTTTATTCATACAGCCATTTGTTCCATATGGGCAATATTCTCATCAGCCATCACCATTCAATATGAATGTGATGGTAATTGATACATTATGGTGAAGGTGACCTGTAACACCAGTATACAAAATTATTCCGAGCGCATTGAATCTTCATCACATGATGCTGAGACAGATCAGAACGGAGTATCGGTAAAATCAGGTGTGTCTTGTAGAGGATTCTGTCAATGAGGATGCTATACTGTACACATACAAAATATGAAGTGTTGATGTGTAGGGCCTATGGCACAAAAGCACAAGCAAGTTGGTAAAACTAGGCACACTTCTGCCGCTAACGTGGGGGTGGGAAGGGGCCTAATGTCTCAAACAATATACTCTATTCCATACCCCAATATTTCAAGCACGTGAAATCAGGCAATAAATTATTTGCGAGGAATGTGACTTCCACATCCCTAGCTGGACATGCTAGTGGTAACCCTTAAGCCCAGGTTAATTACGATTGGTGAAGTTAACGTCCAACAAATGCAAAATTGAGCTTGGCATCCGGCCCTATGTTATTCAGTGATGTATTACCCTACGGACCCTGTTGCCTCGACGGAGGTCTTTGCGCTCATCCAGCTACTTAAATACTTAAATTTTGAAAATGTTAGATATTATAACCTTAAAACCTCTCCTGGTGTTTGGCCTTTCAAATGCAGCAGATTGCTGATCATCGGACCAGAGGTTACTACCGTACCGGTACTTATTTATTGCCATTTTTCCGTGTTCAAAGAGAAGCGTTACTAGGATTTAAAAAGGGGGGGCGGTGCGAATGTTTGAAATTTCCGAGGGCGGATCTAGCGAAAGTTCATAGGTGGTCGACTATCACAGCCCAACAGTCGAGGGTCCAGGGACCGCCTAGGCCCCGGAAGCTCCGGAACCTTAAATCGTCGGAGATGCGTTCTAAGCGTTTTCCGGATATAAATCTGAACATAATTAATGCAGATTTATGGTTCTATTTTCACGTTTGTTTCACATTTATAAGCATGTCGAAAAAAAGCTCGTGCCTGAATTCATTTGACTCTCTAGTTATTAAATACATACAAAACGTTGACGTTTACGTCATGAAACATTAGAAACCAATACGCGTAGCCTACCTATATGACTGATTCTATTACAAGCGTCTAGTCCGTCATTCATAATTCAGCCTTCGTCCATTAAAGAATATCCGCGTCCATAATCCAAAGACCTATTCCATATTCTATATAACAGCATTAGCACCAAATCCAATCATAGTATACATAAACATAAGCTAGTTTCCTGCAAGAGAGAATCGGTCAACAGTTTTCAATGATGCCGACAAGATATCATGATGTTCCAAAAATATAAAATCCGTATCGCTGATCTGTATTCTTAATCCATAATAATCGTTGTAAAGTCGTCATCTATAGAGAATGATGTATCTCAGTCACGCTTTGATTGTGACTGTTCATATGAGCGCCATGAGGATCTTGAAGTATATGGGTTCATACGCCCCGGGTTAACCGGAATTAGACACAAGTTACGAAACGTAACGCCATAGATCTTCCACGCTACGTTCGTATTTTGCTATCAGCATGCGATATGTATCGCCAAATTTGAAAAACTTTGAGTGAAGGCGCTTGGTGGAATAGCCCAGTTTTATGAATTTCTGCAGCAATGTTTTGTGACGTTGATTAAAATCGTCAAATTTAACACAGGATCTAGCAAATGCTACTAGGCGAGATAGGCTATGTATACGCCATATGTAGGTCCCACTGAAATATTACTGTCCAGAATCTCTTTTGTCATAAAGTCGACGAGAGAGAATGCCCGCTTCATATTCTAAATAAGATGTGCCTGTAGGGCTATCTGTAGTTTCCTTCAAATCCAGTGAAGGTTGATATACATCCTTCACTGATCGATTATCCACAGCGAGAAGATCGTCTACATAGCGTTTGGTGAATGAGAAGGAACGGGCTTTGAATGGATCGGTTTTTGAAAGCGCCTGCATATAGTCATATTCATAAGAGAACAGATACAGGTCAGCCAACAGGGGTGCACAATTAGTATACCCATTGGAATACCTATATGCTGCTGATATATTGTGTTGCCAAATTTCACATAGATATTTTTAATGAGAAATTCAAGCAAATCTATAAACAAAGAAACATCCCATGAATGATATATCTTGTATGTAGTAGAGCTAAAGAATGCTTTATGGCTTCCGACATTAATATATCTACGATCAGTTTTCTTGAACACAGATACTATTAATGAACTTAGACGGTCAATAAGGTCCTGATGGGGAATTGTAGTAAAGAGAGTCGAGAAATCCCATGTGGATATATGTCTGTACGATATGTGACATTTAGCATCAAGTATCAAGTAACACTTATGTCAATAACAACTTGCTAACCGTGCAATTATTGAGTGTTTAAGCATGGTTGTGTAAAATGTACATGTGTCAAGTGCAGGTGTTCATTGAGGGATAGGAAGCGATCGTCTGCTCATACAATTGAATAAACACACAAATAAATTACAAGATGGTATTTCTTTCTCAAGTTTAACTGCTGTTTTCGTCGTGAAATTTATTAACAAAGCGACACAAATAGACCTCAATCCATGTATGTTCCACAGAGCCTGGATCAGCTGACAGAAAAACTTTCCATTTGAGAGACCACATAAACTCGTCCACTGACATTGGCACGATGCCAACTGAGACGGGGGCATCGCGCCAACATCAGTGGACGAGTTTTAACAACAAAGGGGATGAAGGTTGTCAAAGTTTAAAATATGTTTTCAACCTTTCATTATCATCTTCGTTGATAATCAATGTCAGTAGTGTAATAGACTAGAAATAATGTTTTCATGCGCGTGCTCAATGGTTATTTTACACACGGTTAGTGTGGGAAAGTTTATAAATTTTAGGGCGCGGGCGATTGAGCACGCATATGGAAACATTATTTCTTAATTTACACAAAGCTTAAATAAGCGAATCCTGTCAGACCAACAGGCGATCATGGTCCAGGGGCCGCCTAGGCCCCGGAAGCTCCGTGGTCCTAGGTTGCCGGAGATAGGGAAACGCGTTTCCCCGAAATAAATCTGAAAATAATGTATGCAGATTTAAGGTTCTATTTTCACTTTTGCTTCCGATAAGCACGCATCGATATTGAAAAATATCACACCCTATGCCGGACTGCATTTGACTTTCTGGTTTAACATACAAAACAGGCCTATAACAAACTACGTTCATGTCAGTACATATATACATATTGAAATTCCAACTTAAATAGTACGCTCACAAACCACATAAATAGATGATGGTCTGTTTAATACACCAAAACTCTAATTACATAATCCACATTCGTTTATTTTGCATTCATGGCCCGCCGGAAAATTTGGAACTTTTACGCTTCATTTTCTGCATTTTGGCGTAGTTTAATGCTAAAATGAAGTTTGATATCTCACATAATTTTCGTATTTCCAATCTACGGGTAAAAAGTGGGGTGCGTTCGCATCACACGCCCCATGGGTAGCGATGCCCTTGTCATGGTTGGGGTTACTTTGAACACCTCCTGATTTGGAGGGGATATTAATAGCCTCACTCATAAAGAGGTAACTGAACTATTTCTATGTTTTAAAAAAATAACACACAACATTTCTGCTGTTTTATTCCACAAAACAAGCAGATTTGAACTTATAAATGAACTTTCATTTGTTAATTTGTTACAGATCACAGTATTTGGCTGCATTTCTGCCTTTCGCACTAAATATTCAAGTTATCTATTTCAATCACTCCTGTTATGTCCTTCTCAAAATATCCGCGACATTTCGGCAACTTTTTCTGCAACAATAGCACTGGACCACTATTACAACAATAGTACTATTACAACAATATAGCGTGTAGGTGGGCGTGGCTGTTGTTCCCTCGATTACACAGCCATTCGAGACTACAGCCATTCCTGGGCTAACAACAATAGTACACCACTACTACTCCTCGAATAAAACCATGCAGGGTATGCCCGTTTCGCTTTCAGAAACCTTGACGTTGTGAAGATGTATTTCCCCATGTAGTAGTCTACCTACAACTGAAAATATTAATCAAAACATTGTGAATTACTGATAGTTTTTTGTTTCATTTTTCCTGTTTCTCAGTTGAATTTGACTTTATATTGAGTGTCTACCACCAACAATAAACTACTGAAAGATGCACATCTCTACTATAATTCAAATTCACAAAGCAAATTTAACTGGGAGACTTGAGTCAAGACACTAATGCAGAAAACTAACACCACCTTACCTGATCTCACTCAACCCATGTCCAAAACTCAAACAGACTCCACTTTCAAAACACTAAAATCAAAACTGGAAGAACAATACCTAAACTACTCTTTCAATGAATTAAAAGAAAACAAAACTTCTGGAAAACTCACAATCTTATCACAAATATACAAAACATATGATACACAAAACTACCTGAACAGTGTTGTCAACCCTAACCACAGGAACACACTTACGAAACTTCGAACTAGCTGCCATAAGCTAGAAATTGAAACTGGGCGATATCATGGAATCCATAGGTCCGAACGAATGTGCAAGCGATGCGATGACAACTTAGTGGAAACTGAAAACCACTTCCTTCTCAGCTGTAAACATTTTTCAGAACTAAGAAGAGATCTCTTTCACTCCCTTCCACCAGAAGTCTGTCCACTCTCCCCAGAACAAATTTTGATAAGCACAATCCTAGATCCAGACAACCAATACTCTAAACAAATTTCTGCTGCAGTTTACAAAATGTACATGAAAAGAATAGATGCGCAATAATGCCACCAGATATCTCCAAGCTGCACACTTCCAAACAATGTATATATTCGATATGTTAATGTGTCACTCATACTGCATTTCATGTTGATTTTTGTAAGCCATACTTTTGTTCACAAAGGTAGTGCAATAAAGATTGATTGATTGATATTGGGATAATAGCACTTCAGGTTCTTCAGTTGTCTTCTTCCAATATCTTCCTCTAGTCTAGATTGACAAGTGAGTGAATTTTCATTGTATAATTTACTCCAAGCCATTGAGAAGTGATAACCTTGGATTTAGCACTGAGGTTTACCGAGGATTAATTTATAATCAAGTAAAATGAACAATGAGCTGAGGCCAGCAATTTAAGGTGACTGAGTCCTTAATATTAAAAAACGCCATACAAACGCATGCGCCACTTCATGACCGGAAGTGAGGTCCATGTGGAGTTGTGATCGAAAGTGGAAGCAGTTCTGGTTGTGATTGAGCGGAAAAATGTCATACTGTCGAGAAGAGGGTAATATTTTATGACAAAAAAATTGCGACATGCTTTGAACTGAATGGAAAAGAGACCATAAATGTGTATATTCCTCCATGTCACGTCATTGGATGCTGCAACAACTCGAACAACAACAACAACATCAACAACGAAGCCGGGTGAAAATAGAATGTCTGTCCGTCCCTCCGTCTGTCTGTCTTTCTGTCCGTATTTCTTGTCAACGTAACTCCTACTACATTTTATGATAGCGCCTATGCTACATGAAATGCACAAAAGGCTTGAATACACTAAAACTATTAGTAGGGTAGCTACAACATGTAACCTAGTGATGACGTTTATATATTGCCCTTATATTGTCACTAGGTTACAAGCCACTGCAAACCACATTTGTCTTTTATTTTCCGTATGGTATAAAGAATCAAGTTACGGCCACATACCTATCATTTCTTGGTAGATGGTATCATTTCGAATAGCGGTGACACACTGCCCGCAAAATCCGCTGCCGATTTCATCGCATTTCAGCCAGTTTTTCCAGCAGCTCCCGCTTCGATCTGCAATTTGTCTTCCATGTTTCTTTTCGAAATGAACTGCGCATGCGCCAATGCCGTGACCTTTGTAAAACTTTCTCACTGTTTTAGGAGATGTGAGAGATTTTAACGACACTCTATTGTAGCCCTTATGTCCCTTGACAAAGGGTTTGTTACAATTAATGCAATTATCCATGCTTAACTTTGACAAGTTAAAAATCGTCTGCTACCACGCTTTCCGGTTTTACAAAGGTCACGGCATTGGCGCATGCGCAGTTCATTTCGAAAAGAAACATGGAAGACAAATTGCAGATCGAAGCGGGAGCTGCTGGAAAAACTGGCTGAAATGCGATGAAATCGGCAGCGGATTTTGCGGGCAGTGTGTCACCGCTATTCGAAATGATACCATCTACCAAGAAATGATAGGTATGTGGCCGTAACTTGATTCTTTATACCATACGGAAAATAAAAGACAAATGTGGTTTGCAGTGGCTTGTAACCTAGTGACAATATAAGGGCAATATATAAACGTCATCACTAGGTTACATGTTGTAGCTATTAGTAGGGTTGAGAAGTTGAATTTTTTTTTTTGGTCGTAACAAATAAATAAAGGTACTCACGTAAACAGGGAAGCCAGGAGAGCATGATAACATTTACCATTCAAGTGTACAACAAGCCAAATGATCACAACTGGTAAAAGAGGGTCCACATTCACAGAGCTTAAAACGTGAAATCGCCATCAAAAGCGTAAAGCGGAAGTTACGTGTTCAAAGAGAACTTCAAAGCAAGAGAAATAACTCTGATACCTGTTCAGGTGAAAACAATTGGACGGTCGGTTAGCTGACGTAAGAAAATTATATTCTGTGTGTTGACTCCGCATACTGTGTAACACAGGCGAGTCCCACCCGTCGAGCGCCTCACTGTTTTCTTTCGCGGGAAAGTGGAAGAGCGGGTCTATAAAATGTTTCAAGGATTACAGACGATTTACAGGGTTTTAGAAAGAAAGATTTGTACAGTTGTTCATCGATTTAATATCTGTCCTGATGATATTGCTCAATTCAGCGCGCTCGAAAGCCCTTTGACGAAAAATATGATTGCGTTTCCTTTGCGTTTTGGTTCAAGGCTAATGGTGCCAGATTTTTCAACTCGTTCCATTCATTTGTGTTGTTCGGAGACCTCGTGGACCCGGTGGACCTGGTCAAACAGGTTTTGTCAAAGGTCAAATCATTGGTCATCGGATCGCTGACGTAACATTTCCTGATTACAATTTATGAGGCTGCGCAACAATCGGCGCCCAGACACCGTCTTCACAATCCTACTATTAGCCCTTCTTGACGTGACCAGGTGATGATCACGCCATTGGGTTGGAGAAACCAAGCTATAGCGCACGGCAAACAGCAAATTCAACTCCTGAAATTCGACCCAAATACATGAATAAATACGTACCTTCAGGGCCGTAGCCAGGATTTACTGAGGGGTGGTTCGCCTTCACTCCCAAAGGGCACATCAGGGGGTTCGCTGTATGGGAAAAGGGGCAAATAGGGGGTTCGCTTCATTTTGAAAAGGGCATTTAGGCCAGATTTTTTTTATTCTCTTGGTTTACGGATCCGCCGACCCAAAAAAACGGGTTTACTGAAAAGAAATATAATTTCCAAATGGTCCTTTTTTTTTCTCCGCCGACTCGATTTTCCCGTCAATGAAAAAAAAAAAATCCGGAGAACTCTGTGGCAAAATTCTGTGTGGAAACCGCTCTCCGCGAGGGAAGACAACTCTTCCGCCACTTGGTGGCGCTATCCTAAATACTCCCCGCAGTGTTGTTATCGCCATCCTGTGCACAAATGTATAGCTTTTGGGCATTCCCAGTGTTTGGAGAGTTCCTTGACTTACTTATGCGGGACATGGCGATAATGGCGAGAGCTAATGTCAGATTCGTCGGATGAATTATATTTATATTCAATCGTAGCTTTCGTAATAATAGCCATCCATTGTAACTATGACGAGATTGGGAAAGCCCAGGGCCTGGGGAATCAGCTTTCCAACGTGACCTAGATCATGAAAAACAACCGCTGGAAAGCGGAGATGCACGCCTTCATGACCGAAAAAAAACCCTCAAACTCTTCGCAATTTCGCGAAGTCTCTCATCTGGAAGCTGCGTTTATTCTGACAAATGTCCACGAATAAATGAGTATTCATCTGTTATTTCTGGGCACTGTAATCAAAGAAATATTTGCTCACAATCTTCGGAAATTTCGTAGGTTTGTGCTTTTTTTTTTTTTTTTTTACGTGGTTGTTGTTCATCGAAACATCCGACGATTGCAGTATCATTTTGCAAATTACGAACATGTCGGTGAGTTTACTGATTTTTATTTGGAATAAAACTGCATTTCTTGAGGAAAATAATACACACACATAGTTTTTGTTGAAATATATTATTTAAAAAGGACATAAAGCAATAAGTTTAAGAATGTCTGGGATCTGAAATGCAGACAAAAACACATGAACGCCTTCTGTTTTGGAGATAATTATTCAACTTTACTGACTGCCCTGAGCTGGAAGCAGTGGGGATCAGGCCAAGAAAACTATCTGGGGCTGACAGCTAGGATAAGCTGCAGTACTGAATGAGCTAATGGACGACGGCTGAATAATGAATGATGGACCAGACGCTTGTAATTCCTGCGAAGATTCTGCAGTCGTTTGGCAAGCGGTATGTGTTTGTGCGAGCTCACAAGGAGACTGAGAAAAACCTGTCCACGCAAATATAAATGTCTTTGATATTCTTAGGAGTGCACAGAAGCAATACGATCTTCTTCCGAAGTCAAGGTTTTGTATAGATCAAAAAGTTATCAAAACGGTCAAATATTCGAATAGTATATATTTTGCCTAAATTGAATTTTCAATGATAAACCGGTAACCTAAAAGTGTTCTACACGAATTTTTCGAAACCTGTTCAATCATCAATAGTAATATGTGATATGAATTTCATTATTCAAGACATTTTCAAAGTGGCATATACAAATTTATACAAGGCTAGTTCAGTTTTATGATTTTTAATCTCAACCCTTGGGCATAGGGATATTGTCTTTGTTAAGTACGTCTGTCCACCTGTCTAATATTAACCTGTCTGGTCTGGCCTAGCCTATGACAGGTTTAAGTAAACTATTCTGTTTTGATTGTAGACATTTTCCCAGTGACAGTGTCATGTGAATGTTTCAGGAATATAAAAGAGAGAGATTCCGTCCAACAAATCACTTTTCATCTCGTTTTCTTGTTTTATGGGTTAACAATGCAAGCTTTTATCACTGATCAGACATTCAGCAGGCAGCTGTCCTGCATACTAGATACCGGCCATGATTTTACTTCCAACATTTAAAAATCTAATTTTGTTGTGCTCATTTTTTTTAGGGAGATTTTTTTTTTTTTTTTTTTCCGACCGACCGACCCAAATTTTTGGGGCCTTCAATCCGTAAACCAAGAAATAAAAAAAAACTGGCCTTATATGAGAAAAATATATAATATTTCCGAAAGGGGGGTTTTCCCGAACCCAAATAAACCCCCCTGGCTAACGGGCCTGACCTTATTCCATCAACTTATCCATATACACACACAATCTGCTCACGAAAGCACAGAAGGTAGAAAAAAAAAAAAAAACTACCCAGGGCAGGGGCAACTACCTGAAAAACTTAAAGATGTAATCATGCCTCAATATCGCTGGATTTTGTAAATTCTCCCCTGCGCATTTTTCAGCAGTGAATTTTGCTAAAGCATCATATGTATTAAATTAGATGATAGTGGTATCGCCATAAACAACGAATACAAGAATATCTTGTCAGAGAAATTTGAAACTCTACCCGCTTTGACAGATTTTCTGTTTCGCCTTTGAGTGTGTGTTTTACGTGGAAAGGGGGGAAAATGATGTCACGCAGTGATGTTTGAGTGACGTAGTGATGCTCATGAATTTGAATGCCTAACAGCTGCATCAATGGGATGACATCATGGCTCGTGCATAGCATACATTGGTAGAATGCACCACATATGCTTGTTGACACGGCCGTGAAAAAATAAACGGCATGCCATGCCATTTATTTTTAAAGACCAATTTCTTCTATTTTCTCGTGACTGGTAGAAACAAGTTTAGTTTGTTGTGGTCAAATGTGTTTCATTTTGTACCTGTCGTAACATATGTCACTTTCGCGGAGTTTGAGAGACATCCATTTCAGCCTAGATTTGAGGCTGACTACATCTTTAATTTCGAGCCCTGGTGCAGCGTAGGCAATCATGTAGGTACATGTACATGCAAAGGTGGGCTTATATACGAATCTTGGACATTTAGCTAGGCACAAATGTACTATCTCACAGTATACAATCGATAGTGTCTATCTAAGAGATACTCTCCGCTCTTGGAGGTATACAAGGGTTATCTTAGAGTTAAAATAGAGGGTTCCACTCTAAATTTGTTTTATGTGGCATACACATATCTTTATTTCATCGCACAGAACAACCCAATAACCATAGAACACATCAAGATGCCGGTCCAAAGTGTGTGATTGTTGGTCCCACTCAGGTATACAAAAAAAGATGCAGCGATGTTGTACATTGACTTCTAATATCCTGTATATCCGTTTAATTGTAATTTGCTGCATGTTTATCCCTCCAGATGCACTTTCGATATGCCAGGTAGTCTAATCGACTAAAATAAAATCGTTTACCACTTCTTAGTTGAATTTTGTCATACTTTCACCTACAACACAGGTGTAGAAGTTGTGAGGAGCAGTAACTTTCACACTTGATTTTCTTGAATGAAGAAACAATGGTTTAGAGGAGTATGATTCTTGTGCAGACATAACCACCAGCATCCCTAATGTTCCGTGAGATACAGTTTATTATAAAATAATAGTTTCAGACATTATCCAGGAACCAGAGCACGGCCAGGCAGACAGATGACTCCGAGTGGAGCCTTTTATACCGCCAAGAGCGAGTGAGCGAGTGCCCCTAGAGGTGCACTATCGATTGTATGCCGTGTATCTAGTGCCAAGATGTATCTCTACCCTATGTCCTAGGTAGTTTTATGTATTTCTGACAATTATGAATGAAGCCAATTCTTCTGATTAAACAGGTAAAGACCAGATAATATTTGTGACAAAGGAAGATCATGATGAACCAAGTAAAGCTTTGATCAGTTTGAAAGATGAAGATGAAGAACCAGGTAAGAGAGTTACAACATTAAATAGTAAGGGGAGGTAACTATGATGACGTCTAAACGTCAAAAAGTATTTAAACTTTTGAATTGTCTAACTGATAAGAATATTACGTTTAGGAATTGTATAATGACGTCATTGTCAACACCATGGAATATTGAGTGGAATACCATATATTGTTGTGGGTTTCAAATGGAAATTATTACATCATAACGGATAAAAGAATTATTTTAAATATTGAACGTTCACATTTAAAATATTAGTATTGCCTGAAGAACCACCGAATAAAGATGTGGCGAAACCGGTTGCAGTAAACGCTGTCTTTGATATTCATTTTTTTCTGATATATATTTAAAACTCTCAGTTACAAAGTTGTCTTAAAAATTGAGGGACGAATGAGTGTTCTCTGAGATTGATTCTAGAATAAGGTATACATGTATACACTGGCTGACAGGATTGTCTTCTCCTTCATGCCTGTCATCTCGTCTCTTTCTCTGTCATCGCTATCCCTATTCTTCATATGTCTCGGTCAGTCAGGGGACATACTTGTATAAATGACCAAATATCAACACTTCTAGTGATTTTATCAGGATTTCCAGTTCATATATTTCCTTCTAATTATATTTGTGCTATAGACCCTTTTACTTATGAATTTTACAGATAAATTTCCTTGTTGTTAAAGAGACATATAACCATGTTTTTATTTCTGTTATCAGCATAATACGCAGACGAATCATATTATCGACTTACCCTTTTCACTTCTTAAATGTGTATATTTTTTTGTGGAAGTTACTTATCAAAAATAATGTACACCTTTGTAAACATAGGTTGTCATATTAGCACTAAGAAGCAGATTTTTTTATCACTCAGTAGAGTGGATGCTATTAACCAGCATTCACTCTGAAGGAATTCTTGAGTTTCACCGACTTTTGTGTAAAATCTTGTCCATTAATGTCAAAAAAGATGGCTGACGGATGAGATGATCCACTCCTGAGATTGCTATCTGTGATTGAATGAAGTTAAACCTTGTATATGGAAGATGCTATAATATGGATCTTAGAACGTACTTGAATTAAATTGACAGTTTTTATTCACATGTGTAGCTATTGGAACATGTAAAGCAATGTCTGTCTGGTTAGAGGTTTTCTGGTTAAAATTGTTCTGTGGGCCAGTTAATGTTCATTTCCCCATCTGGGTGGTCTAAAAATGTCTTGCTAAACATAATTATAGGACACACCTAGCTGTTACCCCTGGGGTGTAGGCTCCACCCCGAGAACTGAACACCACCCTCTATCTCCCAAAGTAAGCCACGCCTCACCCCATTACTTATATATTCTGAAAGCTTACATCATTGTACACTTATTGGACACATTCATTTACCCCAGCTTACATCATTGTACACTTATTGGACACATTCATTTACCCCTGGGAGATGCCACAGAACTGAGCCACACCCTCTTTATCACCGAACTAAGCCACGCTGCACCCTATATAATCTGAAATCTGCTTCATTGTACACTTACAGGACACATTCATTTACCCCTGGCGAATGCCACAAAACTGATACTGATTCTTTTTCTCTAAGCCTTGCCCCACCCTATATATTCTGAAAGCTTACATCATTGTACACTTCTGTGATGCATGCATTACTGCCAGTGCCAGGGAACTGAGTGCCATCCTCTATCTCCCAAACTATAAGCCATAAAGTCATATATTCTGAAAGCTATTCCTTTACATCATGCAAAATTGCAGCATCACATAACAGATTCTTCACCAATCCTAACACAAGACTAACTGTATATGTAGTGTATGCAGCATGTGGGCCCTGATTCTCATTTAAAAATGTACTGTTTGTCCCACTAAATTCATATATTTCTTACTTTTCTTTTCCTCAGGTCTGATCCTGCCCAATGGGGACATAAACTGGGAATGTCCCTGTTTAAATGGAATGGCTAGCGGCCCATGTGGCAGTGCATTTCGAGACGCTTTCTCATGTTTCCATTTGAGTTCTGCAGATCCAATAGGTTTTGACTGTCACAAACAAATTATGCAGATGCATGACTGCATGGCGAGTTATCCAGATGTTTACCCGGTCAAGGATGATGACGATGGAGAGGAGATGAAGGAACTGAACCAGATGATTGAAACTGGAGAGATCACTCAAAACAAAAATAACAATGGCTCTGAACCACAAAAAGTCACTGAAGTCCAAGTTTCAAAGCCTTAGTGAGAAACATTTGAACTACATGTAAATCTTTTTAATGGGCTGTACATGTTTTTAGCAGAGAGATCAAACTTATGCGGATTTTTCTTCATCAAAATACAGTGTTTACGCCGATTTTGAGATAATGGTGGCCCAAATCTCAGATCAACGAGATCTCATGGTCGAACGATAAAATCAAAATCAACCATCCTTTCCCAGGGTGTTTAGCGATCCAATCAAGCTATCCATGCCAAGCAGTCAGTGTCGATACTTATTATTCATAGAGGCAGAGGGGATTCACAGGGAAGCCCTTTTCTTATCCAATCATAGCTGTTGTTATTCATGGCTGAGTGTTCCAAAAATGGTGGCGGTTTTCGTTTTTGAAACATCGAACTCGATAAAAACAATTTACGTTTGCCATTTATGGAAATGAAAGAAGCTAGAGGAAGGATATAAATGGCCAGGGAGGTTGACAAATAGGTATTCTATCCACGCGAGTGCAAAACAGTAGGCCACATTGACATTTTGAAGCAGAAATCCTCCCGAAGTGATCTAGGTCAGGCGCCCAAAATTTTGCGATAGGAGGGGTAAATCCTACATTGTTAAAATCACAAAATTAAATGTGAGTAGAGTTTTAGCTTGTCGGCACGAGATTAACATTTCTGCCAGTTGAACAAAGAATTGCAGTGATCTTTATTAACATCCAAAAAAAAAAAAAAACATGAGGCACCAGAGGTGCTACAACCCCTCAGCCCTTTTGCAGTCCAGCCCAAGCAACATCTCCTGGCATGGTATATACATACCAGATTCGAAAATAATCTGATGAATTTCAGGTTCTCATGTAATTCCCCGGAAATGCATATAGGATTTACCACCAGGTCAACTCGTGGCATACCAAATTTGAGAAGAATCCGCTGAACGGTTCTCAAGTTATTGCCCGGAAATGAATTTCAGACGGGTGAACAGATGGATGCACTGACACACAGATGGACGGACGGATGGACAATTGGAATCCAGTATACCGGCCTTACAATGTGCGGGGGTATATATTTGTAAATTGGTGAAGTTGTGATCTTATTGCCCTGGCCTGAAACTAAATGTTGGATGCTTTTGCCCATTGGGGCGTCCGTTTATAGTTTTTCCGTTCGCTGGGGCTTTCGTGCAAATCTCAAAGAGAATGCTGTACTGTTCTCATATTGTTCATCATTTTCATAGAATATCTATCATTTATCGGGGGCGAGGACACATTTTTTTGTTTACGTCGTCATTTACATCTGTCCGTCACAGCTTTCTAGTTACCAAAATATCTTTAGAACGACTTACCCTAGGCTCACCAAACTTGCAGTGTACATCGTGGGATCCATATGCTCACCAACCTTGCAGTGCACATCCATATGCTCGTGATCCAGAACCCTATTGAATCTGGACCCGATTGGTTGGAAACTTTGGCGGCCATTTTTAATTTATGCAAAACTGTCACAGCTTTCTTATTACCAGGATATCTTTAGAACGACTTACCCTAGGCACACCAAACTTGCAGTGCACATCCATATGCTCCGCTCGTGACCCAGAACCCTAATATGGAATCTGGTCCCGATTGGGTGGAAACTTTGGCAGCCATCTTCAATTTTTGTGAAATCATTAATCTTGTGTATCTCAAAAACCATTCCACTATTCAGTGTAAAACTTGTTATAGATCATCGATACATCAAGAAACTTTAAAGGAATGACCAAACCAGTTTCCCTGATTGGGTGGAAACCTTGGTGGCCATCTTTAATTTATGCAAAATCTTTAATGATGTATATCTCTGATATCATTCAAGTGTTCTATACGAAACTTGATATTACAGCATCGATGTATCAAGAGACTTGCACTGAATAACCACATCAGTTCCTTTGAGTGGCGGCAAGGATGGACGGCCATCTTTAATTTATGCAAAATCATTAATGATCTCTATCTCTGATACCATTCAAGTGCTCGATGTAAAATTTGGCAGACATCGATGCATCAAGAGACTTACGATGATTGACAGAACTGGTTGCTCTGATTGGATGGAAATCTTTATTGCCATCATTAATTTATGCAAAATCATTAATGATCTATATCTGATACCATTTTGGTGCCTCATATGAAACTATAAATCATCGATACATCAAGAAACTTACAATATAATGACAACCAGTTTCTCTGATTAGGTGGAAAACTCGACTGCCATTCTTAATTTATGCAAAATCTATACATCTGGTACTGTTCAAGTGTTTGATGCAAGACTTTACTGCCGGTTTCTCTGATTGGACGGAAACCTTAGGGGTCATTTCTAATTGCAAAATTTTTGATAATCTGTATATTTGTCACTTGACTGCTTGGTGTTCCCAACATCTTCAAGAAGTACGGTTTAAATTGAATATATTATGAATATCTGTCACCCAGAGCCAAGAGGTTTTCAGATGCGCAGCTTCCTATTTTTTGTGAAAGACTATTTCACAGTATTCCATGTGTGGATGGAGTATAGCAAGTCGGTATGGTCAAAATTTCTTATGCTGAAAACAATTGTTACAACAGCAACAATATTAGACTAGCTTGCCCTTGAATAAATATTTATCTCATCAATACATCGCATTGGATGCTCGAATCGTTTGACAAAACTTTTTTCATATATTTTATTTTTCCTCTACCGTTAGTTTTCCTTGAACCACCCAAATAAAATGAATTAAATTACTATAGAACTGTGTACATTTCATCCTATTATCACTGACAAAAGAAGTAATGAATTACACATAACAAAACACAATACACATGACCCAATTTTGTGAATTTCAAGAACTATATATTTCCACAGATCAAGATCAAGCATCAAAGCCATAAAAATGCACATAGATAATGGCAGCCTTTCATACTACATCGAGTAACACAGTCAACCTCGATTTCTATACGGAACCTCTGATTATTACCAAATGTTTTTATTTAATTACCAGCCAACTACTAACAACAGTTTGTTATCGTAACCGCTGATTTACTGGTTGATCGGCGCTGTTAAATCATGAATGTTAGATCCTACAAAGATGGATTGAAAGTAAGAGTTAGATCACCAAAGATAATTTTCTCAAAAATTGAGGCATCTGCAGTAACCGACAACCTATCAACTCGTCTCTAAGTTCTCGCAGTCATGTTTTTATAAAACTCTTAACTAAACCAAGTTTTACCCAAAAATTCAGGCTGCATTCTGTCTGCTTTCTTCACAATGCTGGGCTACAAATTCATAAATGTGACATTTGGACTTGATACTTTTAATAATATTATTTCAACAAAAAAATCTGACTTTGCTTAAAATAGATATTGCTCAGTATCTGCACATACGTATGTACATCAGTCATGCTATTTTTCTGAGAGTGTGCTCTACATGTAATTTCCCCAACTGCGCCTTACCTGTGCCTTGTTAAATGAATGATAGCATGTTATCTGATTAGTCAAAATTGTCAAGGGACCTTTGACAGGTTTCATATTAAAGGAGGCCAAAGACGTTATTGTTTTCTCAAGCCCTAAATTGACGGAATCATTTTGAGTTTCATGCTGAATGAAAGTATATGGATTGTAGAACTGTTTACAATATACAACAAACTTTTCAAAATAATTTGACAACAAAATATCAGGGCCGTAGCCAGGATTCAAAAGGGCACATTGGGGGGTTTGCTGTATGGGAAAAGGGGTTAATAGGGGGTTCGCCTCAGTTTGAGAAGGGCATTTATATGAGAAAAGTATATAATATTTCTGAAAGGGGGGTTCGCCCGAACCCATAAAATCCCCCTTGGCTACGGGCCTGAATATTGTTTTGCTGTGTTGTAGGACAGAAAAAAGTCTCACTCTTCTTGTAGACCAAATTGAAATGTCATAGAATGTATTTTATCTTTATTGTTTTCAGCATTGAAGTGCTATAAAATATGATATGGATGGAATTTTGATGTAAAGTTGAACTGCATTGAAGTGTGCAACAAAGGCAAATGGTGAAAATGCAATATCTGGTCAGTTTCCACTGTTGTCCATCCACATATGTAATGTGAGCACCTCTCTGGAATTTGGTCAGCTGTATCATACAAATACTATATCATCTTGTACTTTTAATAAAGTTGGTAGGAGAAAAATCCTATGTGTTGCTGATTCAGAACATAAAATCAACCAAAATATTTAAAAAGGGAATAAAAAATATATTTTTCAAAAACTGCTTTCATTCAATAGAATGTCCGTCCACAATTAAAGTAACATTCGCAGCAACATTGTTCAAGCTATTCTATAACGGTCAACATTTCATTGCAAGTCTATTTCCTACAGGTACAGTGCTTCCACTAACTATCTAATTGATGAGTCGTGTGATGTGCAATTGAATGTGAAAATCCATTTTGTTTGTGTCTGTCCACTTATGTAATATTAGCAACAGAGTAACATTGGCAATTCAACCAAGTATGATTTTCGTAAATTTTGCTGCAAATATAAATCTTACTCATTCTTACTTGGCAGAACGGACCAAGCAAGCAGAGTTGGTTGATAATAGCAGTCTGTAAATAATATTGATTTTTGTGGTTGATTCATCAGTTTATAAGGTGTCTGTCTGAATGTAACATTAGCACTGCTATGTTTATTGCTAACGTTACACATGTCTGTCTATATGTGAATGTTCGCAATGAATGACATGGTAAAAATATTGCATTGGCGTTATCAGTTTGCCTGATAGTTCATGTACATGTAGATAATAGAGCTTAGAAATAATCTATCTGATCTTCATCAGTGTAAATTCCTGCAGTATCTGAAAAGTCTTTGAAATAGGCATGTCTGTTTGTCCACAATGTCTGTCCACATACAATGTTAGCAACAGTAATATATCACATTTTAATAACCCGTATAGGCATTCAACATGCTCAAAAGAAATTTCCTCCTGATTTCTGTCTGAAATCATCTAGTTTGTGGCAAGCATCTTTTCCATAGCAAATTAATGAAATGTTTATGACGATGTAATGTTGCTAACGTTACAGAATATCTGTCCACATTAGTAATGTTAGCAACCCTAAAGTTGTCCACTCATTCTAAGAAATAACTCGAAAGAACTGATTTGGCTTGGAACTGTAACAGTCAGTACCCGGCATGGAGAGCAATCCCAAGTGAGATCCAGTGGCAAGGTACCCACAATTACCAAATTTGTCCTGAAAAGAAATTTGGTGTGGCGCCCAGATAACCTAGAGGTGGATTGGGATGAGAATCCCAAGTGAGATCTTGTGGCAAGGTACCCACATACCAAATTTGCAAAGAACCCGTTCAGGTTTTCAGAAGTTATTGTCCGGATTTGAACTTGGCGCAACCTATACGACGATAGGCATGAGAAACAATCCCAAGCGACATCTTGAGGCAAGGTATCCACATACAATATTTGAAAAGAATCCGGTTAGGTTTGAGAAGTTATTGTCCGGAAATTTCGGTGGCCACCTATACGTGGATCGGCATGAAAAATAATCCCAAGCGACATCTTGGGGCAAGGTACCCACATACCAAATTTGAAAAGAATCTGTTGAGGTTTTTAGAAGTTATGGTCCGGAAATGAAATTTTAACTTGGCCTCCACCTGGGTGCCACCTATCTATAGGCAGATTGGCGTGAAAGACAAGCTCAAGCGAGGACTTGAGGCAAGGCATCCACATACCAAATTTGCAAAGAATCCGTTGGCAGAATAACAGGTTTTCAAAAGTCATTCTCCACAAACGAAGTCGGATGGAAACACGGATGTACACCAATACTATAGTCACCCAGTACCTTGAGCCGTTCAGGCATCGGGGGATGTGTGCTCTGAAAACACATGATCAACTTTTATCTTTATCTAGTATATCAAGTTCATATACAGGTAACTTTTAAAAAAATGTGTCCGTCCACACCTCTTTTTGGTATTTATCATAATTTTTTTCGTTCCCAAAAAGGCATCACCTGTATTTTTGAATGGCATTGGCATGTTTCAAGTATATATAATTACTTCTACTTTACAAAGTTTTTGCTCAAAATTCATGAAACCTGCAAAAAAAATAAAAAAATTGAGGGATCAGCAAACTCGGGGATTCCACGTGGAAAAAATTTATGTCAAATAAACGAATGTGGATTATGTAATTAGAGTATCTATAGGTGACTCATGTGGTTTGTGAGCATACTATTTTAAGTTGGAATTTAATAGATCCGTAGAAAAACGAAATGATCTTTAATCTAGATTTTTCTGTACATAGCAGCGAATATCACCATGTCAACCACTTTTTTTTTTTGCCAAAATCATGAAAAATCAATTTCTGTGCAACACCGGTATTGTTACGCTCATACTATTCAGCTTGTATCACTGACGTCCCTACTCTCCTTGTTCCTTGCAGTGATACAAGCTGTTTATCAGCGTACGGTATTGTTTATTTACGTAAGAAGCTTCATCAGATCTTAGAAACATGGAATGTTGAAGGTCTTAGTAGTATATGAAGACTAAATTGGCCTCCAAAAGGGGCAGATAACTCTGTTTGAACAATTCCTGGTTATCTCCCCTGATTCGTACTGGAAGTGACCTTTGACCCCTGCGCATCCGCACAATATTGGATACAAATGGTGCGCAGGGGTCAAAGGTCACTTCCGGTACGAATCCGGGGAGATAACCAGGAATGGTTCCGAGATATCTGCCCCTGGAAAGGGCAAATTTGGAGGGCCAATTTGCCCTTTTACTACTCATAGACGTCACTATGATGTCACATCCGGTCACGTGACATCCGGGTCACAGGTCAGATCCGGGTGATTTCCAGTCACGTGACGGCCCAGCAATAAGCCCCTACATAAGACCCCAGTGACTTCCAATGTTAATCTCCCGGAATGCACTTCATCAAACATGGTCCCCAACAATACCGCCAGCTATATGCCCAGCATAAATGTCCAGTGGGGAACCCTCAGTTTCTCCACATAGCCATACATCGAGAGAAGGGAAATCCCCAAAACCGTATTGGCACGAAAAACAATGAATACATGAGAAGTAAAACTTATAGTAATAAACATAACCTGTAGGTGTTGTACGATGTTATTATTACGAGTCTATGATCAGTGCGAACACAGGGTCGAGTGTGTCATGTCCAGTATGTCTCCGCAAATTTTAAACAAACAAAAATGGCAGTGCTTGCTGTGGGAAATCCCCTTTTGGCATCAAGCGTGCTGCCATCTTGATGCAAGGAAGGCAACTCTGACTAGGCGAAACCTCTGTGGGCTGAATTTCGGGTGATCTCCCCTGATTCGAACATTTGCATGTTACTCTATACCGGAAATGCACGTATGGGAGAGGGGTGGTCATTTTTTTTTCTTGCAGATTTTATTATGGCGTGTGGCATCTTGTTTTCTTATCTCGCGATGTAGAACACGATGGGAGGGGCCTCGAAGCCATGCTGTGAATTTTTTTTGAAAAGTTCAGGTAGGTCTGGCCATGTTAGGTCCATACTGACGCAGTGGACAATGTTGGTCCCGCTGGACATTTGCGGTATAGGGTGTGGCCCCTTATTTTCTTCATCTCGAGCTGTAGAACACGATAGGAGGGGTCTCGAGGTCATGCGCTGACATTTTTCGAAAAGCTCATGGGCAAGTAGCGCTGGGGTGGACGTTTTGGTGTCTAGGTGGACCACGTGGTCTGATTGGGTCGTGTGAGGTGTCATCTTGAAGCATTCGTGGGGGAGCGTCCAACTGGATGAGTGTGGGGTGGAACTGACATTTTGCGCATGCGCATTAGAAAAAGGTTATTGGAATGGACGTTTTTGTGTCGTGACGGTCCAATAGTAATAATAATGATCTTTCTTTACCCTCGGTAGCCAGTTTGGCTATAAGCCAATCTTCCACTGGGCCGAGCACATTCATACAGAGAAACGTATCTCACAATCATACATCTGGTTTTGCGGTGTGGGAGGAAAGCTGGAGTACCCGGAGGGAAACCAACGAGCACGGCCTAGGACCAGAAACCCAATCTCACATACGACCGAGTCGACGCCATGCGCAATCAAGCCCGGGATGGTTTGGTGAGAGTCTGAGATGTTAACCGCTGGACTAACTGTGCCTCCCAAACAGTGGTCTGATTGGGCCGTATGAGGTATCAGGTTGAAGCATTCGCGGCGGTCCATCTGACTGGATGGGTGTCTAGTCCGTTTTCATCAGTCCGCGCATGCGCAGTCTGGCCGTAGTATAGAAAGCAGGCATTTTAGGGGTTCGTGGGGGTGTGTTTGAGTCATTAATAATGCCCGCCCACGCCTAGCTTAACGCTTCAATGCCCTGGTGAATTAGCTCAAAATCTCTGATTTTCTAGATATCCCATGGAATTGCCACCAGTTCCTCGAAATGCAGTGACGCCCGTCAACGCCCGTTGTTACGGCTCAACGCCTATCGTAACGCCCAAACGCCCTATCTGAACGTCTTAACACCGTAGCATAACGCCTTGACGCCATGATGTAGACTGATGAGAGAAAGAAAGATCAAGTCATTCACAAGTTTTCATATAGTTTATTCTGCCCAATGTTACATCCTACCCAAGCTGAGGGAGCCGCATTGGGTATGTTTACCATTCAAGTAGGCTCTTGTTCGATCCGAAGCCGTCGTTTGAGAAAGTTCCATCTTTGTTTGGTGTAATCTAAGCTTCGTCAGGCAGTCCATGATATTGTTCAGCCAACATATCCTGAAACAGTTGTTTGCACATTCTGATCGCATGTTCCAGGGCCTCGGTGGATGGTAACCCCATATCATGTTCCAGGTGATGCTTGGTCTTCATGATGGACCTGTGCGTGGGGTCGCCTTTCATTTCAAGTGGCAGCAGGGTATACCATTCATAGATGGCCATGCCTGTTTTCCTGATGTTCGGGCCCAATTACCAATCTACGAGTTGTCAGAGCATTTCTATCATAGCTCTCTAGATTTGTATCTAATACCACTCATGACGGTGCTAGGGGCCGTGTGGTCATATCATCCAAGTTGCCACATGAACAGGTACAATAAAAGCATACCTGAGATACAACACATCACGAATTGTTAGATTCTTGGTATGTGCTTTAGAATACATTAACCGGGAGACTATACTGTGAAGTCATGTGGCTCTGTCAGTATGTCGGCACCTCTTCCCACTTCCGTTATATGTGTTGTAATTAATAGCTGCTGTCACAATACCATCCCACAAGGTAGGTTCGTTCTCACTTTCCTGGGATGTAAGCTGACTGAGGTCAAGCTCTCTGTATCATTAAATAGACTTTCAGCAGTCTCTGTTTCGGTATCATTATCTGCCTCATTCGGCTTCTCGGTGTCTGGATGGAAAGTCGTCTGGTGTCGCATCATATCGTAATGTATGGTGAACGTGCGTTCGCACTCAGAGCAAGTATAACCCATGTTAATGATTGAACGTTGACTGTCCACGTTTTTGGGATACGCTTGCTTTTATGAACAGCAACGACCGCCAACTCCCAGCTTAATGCTTCAACACCCTGGTGAAATAGCACAGAAGCTCTGATTTTCCAGATATTCCATGAAATTGTCACTAATTCATTGAAATGTAGTGATGCCCGTCATTATGCCTTAATGCCCATCTCAACACCTTAACGCCCTATATTTATGCCTTAACGCCTGTCTCAACATCTTAACATCTTATTTTAATGCCTTAACTCCCTATCGTAATGGCTTTATGCATTGTCAACCATCCAATCACACGCATAAATTTTGACCATTGGTCCCTGACCCTTGAAGAAAGACCCTCCAGCTTAGAGCAGCATGGTTTGTACCATACCATGTTTGTCTGGCACAGGAAGTAAATTAAGGTGCCAAACAAATTAGACTCTCTGATGATCCATTGTGATCACCAGTGTCTGTAGAGCCTAATTTTCAAAATTCAATTTTTTTTCTAGTTTTGTTTAGGTTTTTGTTAGGGTTTTGCTAGGGTATGTTTGTTTGGGTCATCGTCATCGTGTGACGGATAAGGTTAGGTGTGACGTTAACTCCAACAACCAATGCTTGATGAAAGTGATGTCATCACTGGACATGCTCGGAAGTGGTATAAGAGTGATCGAGGGACCATTCTTGGTCTGAATGCGTCATGTAGGGTGTCAAAGTGAAGCTCTTGGTGTGTAGACCACGACTTGAGGGATGTCCACATCATCTGTGATGACATTGGTGACATCAACAGTAGGAGTAGTAGCCAAAGTGGGCACTTTGGGGGTGCGAAGGAAGGTGTTTGGGGTAGAGATGAACCATCCGTGGTCCAATTGGACCGATCATATTGAAGGTTTCGTGGAACAGCGCAAGATTGGGCTGGCGTGTCTTGGTAGTAGGGATCTGGCGCACATGCGCGGACACTCCGAGCTCCAAACACCCAAGTGCCACATTCCCGAGCTTTGAGCTCCCGTGGGGTAGAGTCCTGACGCCCGTCAATGCACGTTGGTGGTGGATAGCTTTTGGAGCTCTGAGCTCGGAAGTGACGTCATCGCAAACGTGTGCACGCACCTGTGGTGCTCCCAGTCCCTGGTGTACTCTATGCCCTACGGCCTATATGGTACAGGGTGCACCACAGGTGCATGCGTGCGATGACATCACTTTCGAGCTCCAAGAGCTCCGAGCTCCAAGAGCTATCCACCACCACCGGGCGTTGACGCGTGTCATGACTAGCCCACGGGAGCTCAGAGTTTGGGGATGGGGCAGTTGGGTGTTTTGAGCTCAGAGTGTCTGCGCATGTGCGCCATATCCCCTACTTCCACGACAGGCCAGCCCAGTCGGATGCTGTCCCACGAAAGCTTTAATATGATACCCCACACGTCCCATTCCAACCAAGAATGGTCCATCTCTACCCCAAACACCTTTCTTCACACCCCCAAAATGTCCTCTTTGGCTATTACTCCTACTGATGACATCACCAATGACATCACAGATGACGTGGACATCTCTCAAGTCGTGGTCTACACACCGAGGGCTTTACTTTGACACCCCACACGGCGCAATCATACCAAGAATGATACTCTTATGTCACTCTTATGTCACTTCCAGAGATGTCCAGTGATGACGTCATTTCATCAAGGGTCCGGGGCCAATGGTCAAAATACGTGCATGTGATTGGATGGTGTTACGATAGTGCGTTAAGGCATTAAGATAAGGTGTTAAGACGTTGAGGTGGGCGTTAAGGCGTAAAGATAGGGCATTAAGGTGTTGAGATGGGCGTTGGCGGGCGTTACTGTTCATAAAAGCAAGCGAATCCCAAAAATGTAGACAGTCGACGTTGAACCATCAGCATGGGTTATACTTGCTCTGAGTGCGAACGCACGTTCACCAGACATTACGATATGATGCGACACCAGACGACTTTCCATCCAGACACCGAGAAGCCGACAGAGGAGGCAGATGATACCGAAACAGAGACTGCTGAAAGTCTATTTAATGATACAGAGAGCATGACCTCAGATAGTCAACCTATGTCCCAGGGAAATGAGGACGAACCTACCTTTTGGGGTGGTATTGTGACAGCAGCTATCTATACCCATGCTGCAGTGATCGAAGATGCGGGTCAGGATAACTTACAACAGGCGTATATTAAAATGCACCCCAACATCAGGAAAACAGCCATGGCCATCTATGAATGGTATACCCTTCTGCCGCATGCACAGGTCCATCATGAAGACCAAGCGTCACCTGGAACAGGATATGGGGTTACCACCCACCGAGGCCCTGCAAAATGCGACCAGAATGCGCAAACAGCTGTTTCAGGATATGCTGCCTGAACAATATCCTGGACTGCCCGACGATGCTTATGTTACACCGGACAAAGATGGAACTTTCTCAGACGACGGCTTCTGATTGGACAAGAGCCTACTTGAATTGTAAACATACCCAATGCATATGGGTATGATGTAACATTGGGGAGAATAAACTATATGAAAACTTGTGAACGAGTTGATTTTCCTTTCTCACATCGGTCTACATGATGAGGTCAAGGCGTTATGTCACAGTGTTAAGGCGTTCAGATAGGGCATTAAGGCATTAAAATAGGCGTTGAGCTGTAACAACAGGTGTTGACGGGCGTCACTGCATTTCGAGGAATTGGGGGCAATTCCATGGAATATCTAGAAAATATCTCCCATACATGCATTCCCCATATAGATTAACATGCAAATGTTCGAATCAGAGGAGATCACCTGGAATTCGACCCACAGAGGTTTTGCCTAGTCAGAGTTGTCTTCCTTGCATCCAGATGGCAGCACGATCGATGCCAAAAGGGGATTTCCCACAGCAAGCGCCGCCAGTTTTGTTTAACAATTTGTGGAGACCTACTGGACACGACACGCTCGACCCTGTGATCATAGACTCGTAATAATAACATCGTACAAAGACTTATGACTTATAACTATGTCTTACTTCCCATGTATTCATGTACAATTTCGTGCCAATACGGTTTTGGGGATTTCCCTTCTCTCGCTGTATGGTTATGTGGAGAAACTGAGGGTTCCCGACTTGCCATTTATGCTGGGCATATAGCTGGCGGTATTGTCGTGGGCCATGTTTGATGACGTGCATTCTGGGAGATTTAACATTGGAAGTTATTGGGTCTTATGTAGGGGCTTATTGCTGAGCCATCACGTGAACGGAAGTGACCTTTGCCCCGGACGTCACGTGACCGGAGGTGATGTCATAGTGACATGAATTTGATAAAAGGTCAAATTGGCCCTCCAAACGGGGCAGGTAACTGTTTGAATAATTCCTGGTTATCTCCCCTGATTCGTACCGGAAGTGACCTTTGACCCCTCCGGTATTGTGCGCAGAGCGTCCATGGTCACTTCCGGTACGAATCAGGGAAGATAATCAGGAATTGTTCAGAGTTATCTGCCCCTTTTGGAGGATGAATTTAGCCTTTATATACCACTGGTCGTCTATCAGAAAATGCTATATATGAAAGAAGAGTTATGTCGTCAATGCTGTTTGAGGCGTGAACCACCTCAAGTGAATATATTTTAATCCAGAAGACCCTTGATCATGACATGTAATCAATCACTTAAACATAAACATTCACATCCAATGCGAGTTGATTTTCTGTTTTTATTATTCACAAATGTACAAGGTGATAACAGCAAAACAGTTCATTGTACAGATATATGTTCAGTTCATTAAGTGAGCCACAAAATAATGTAACTTGTAAAAACTATATGAAAAAGATTCCAGGATATTATCTTAGAACTATAGAAGTCTGGTTATTACCCTAACGAGTGCTCATTCACCCCCATGGCTCATTCACCCCCATGGGTTTGTTAGGGATAGGGAGATCGCGTGCCCTTTCTATACTACTCATCGCGCATGCGCAGTCGACCCATTCTACTGTAGGGTGCAAGCCTGGCCCATGGAATCTCCGGGAGCGAAAATCCCAGGTCTCTCGCCCCACCCTATCCCGCGCCACACCTATAAGGATAGGGAGATCGCATGCCCTTTCTATACTACTCATCGGGCACTACTCATCGCGCATGCGCAGTCGACCCATTCTACTGTAGGGTGCAAGCCTGGCTCATGGAATCTCCGGTAGCGAAAACCCCAGGTCTCTCGCCCCACCCTATCCCGCGCCACACCTAAGCGACCCGCTGTGCAGTGAGTTAAGCGGAGGAGGAGGAGGAGAAGGAGAAGATGCCACGGATTATACTAGGTAGATATACATGTAACTGCCAATAACCTGATAACTTAAGATAATCCCTCTAATAATTCAATCACAGTAAGGGAAATTTTGCTGTGTAAGGTCAGTTGACAAAATGGTTCAAAATCATGCAGATGATCCATTTCTTAGTCATTTCAATAATTTTAGAGCCTGATCAAATTTATTAGAACAGTCGATTGAATTTGTCCCCAAATTGGGGGTGATTGAATTTTGATAGGAGGATTGAATTATTAGAGGGTTCACCATAATGAATGTCCCACATCTCTTACTCCAAATATTGGCCACGTGAGGCTCCCGGGGTGTCGTCATGGTAAGAATAGGTTTCCGCTCCTCAGAGAGCTTGTCGTAAGAGGCGACTAACTGGGGCACACGTGGGGATCCCGGGTGTTAAAAGGAATAGGACCCTACCCATGTGGTTTCTGGATGTGAAAAGGAATAGGAACCAACGTCGTGATATGACTGAAATAGTGTTGAAAGCGACGTTAAATCCTATTCACTCACTCACTCACAATCATGCAGATGATCCATTATTTCTTAGTCATTTCAATAATTTTAGAGCCTGATCAAATTTATTAGAACAGTCGATTGAATTTGTGAAAGGAAATATTCACAAGTCATATTGTGACTGAAGTTTAACTGAAGCGGAGATATCGCGTTGATAACAGGTGGGTGAACGGAAAGGAAAATCGGAAAGAATATCTGATGGTTCTTATCTTCAACCCAGCAAGGACATTTTTCGTGACTTGTGACTCCGGTACCGGTACGACATATTTTCCAATGAAACATATGAAAAGCGACATAGCTTACTAAGATATTCTGCATAAACGGAAAGAATGTCCGAGATCGGTAGGGGGAAAAAAGTGTCCAGCTAGCGAAGACAGTTTTTCATGGCTTGCAAATCGGGTAAATATAGTGGCCGGGCCTATATTGGACATCGACTTTTTTAAAATACTTTTTTTAAATTACATTTTGCATTACTTTTTCTAATTTTTAGTTTATGAAATAATTTCTTCAGATTCCTGTCATTCCTAGTAAAGTCATTGAAGGTGAAATGCAAAGGTTTTTCATATTTTCCTTTTTATATTTTTCGTGGGCTAGTTATAATGATGGAAATATGTATAGCCTACGTACTTCGTTTGGTTTTATTTGAAGTATTTTGTTTCCTGGTACTTTTGAAAAGTGCTTCAAAATTTTAAGTTGATATCTCAAGCCCAGCCGTTTTCAGAAATGAAATCCGCAATAACACTCAAGGAAAGATAAGCGATGACGTTTTGCAAATCTGAATTAAGCTGTGCTAGGAGTACCAACGTTTAAAAAGATTTTAGCAGACAAGATAATTCAAATTAAACCAAGTGAAGTAGATAGACTGATATTTCTGTCATTATTCAACTTATATAAAATGTAAAAAAGAGAATCTAAAAACCTTTGCATTTCACCTTTAATATCCTTGTTTTACCGAAAACCAAACAAAAGTTTTTTTGTTTTTTTTAACTCTTGGAAAAGTTTACACCAAGATTGAAACCTTCACACCTCGGTGAAAACCTTTAAACTGCAACAGTGGAAACCTTCCAACAAGGTGAAAACTTTTACACCTACACCTTTTTCCCCCTAAAAATGAAAATACTAAAACGCCAACGGACATTGTTTCCCGAGACGTTCTTCCCGGTATCTTGATAGCTTACCAGCTGAAACAGTTTCAAACTAAAAGTGTTTGCATTGTGAATGAAATAAAGTTACCGGTTCTTTCTAAAGTTAATCGGATTCATCCTTTATCTAAGACCATGGAGACTACTATAAGTATAGTAGTCTCCATGCTAAGACAAATGGTGGTCGACAGATTCAATGTTTTGTGCGAACACGTGTTAATGTTTTTGTGGTTCGTTTGACCTCTGTAACCTTTGGGTTAGAGATCACTACACCGCGTCGTCTGCTAGAAAAATATACCAGAAGTGTCGAAGACGTTATTGTTTTATTGTTTGCAGAGCCTATTGTTTCAACATATTTGAGACAATAAAATCTCATTCAAATCATTATTTCCCGATTCGAAACAGGTAGATTTTTCACAGCTGTAGACTATGTTATGTCGCGCATTTGCAATAAAAAGATAATTCGATCAAAAATGGCGCTCTCCATGCGGCTGGTTTGTTTTGGTGTTCGTTCCAGAGTTTTACCCGCTCAAAGGACCCGTTTGAAATCGTTTGAAGTCATTGACAGTTGTGTGTGCAGGTAGATTAGTTCATAAAAAAGTACCCTTAGTACTTTGTAGGAAATATCGGTTAGACTTGGACAAGAATTGTGTGTTCTCGCATCTCTTAGATGATGTAACAACAACAACAACAACATACTAAGGCATGGCGGTTGGCAAACTCAGTACTAGATGGTATTGGCACATTAAGGAACCTCTAAACCCATGAACATCAAATTGGGAAAGGTTTCTCTGGGAGAACTCAGAAGGGGACGAGTATTGGTTTGGCTTGAGAACATGTGCAAAAATTTGAGACACAGGCGCGATTGCCTTATAAATAAGCTGTCGCTTGGCGTCTTAATTATGACCATACTGTGAAGAAGAAAAAAAAACAACAAATTTTAACAACGTCTGGAAAAAATACTTATTCCAAATGTCACACACTTCATATTCTGTGTTTAGTATGACCATCAAGCTCAAGTGATGTAGTTGGTCGTGTAACTCCTCAATGTTCAATGCACACAGGAGCTGCAGAGCACATTTGAAATGGTGGGGGGGGGGGGGGGGGCTGAACTGGCGGCCATGTTAAATGTTGGATTGGTGCTATCTAAGGCCCACTCCGCGAGCCCTGGCACAGAAGCAAAGTATTTTTTGGGCTCAAAATCTGAGAATTTCTACCTTGTGGCTTGTTGTGGATGCCATCTTTATCGGGTTGTCTATAAAAAATTTACTTTGGCCTGGGGTAGCAGGGCCTAATATAAACAGCCCTATCTAAATAAATATAGGTTTCCTAAAATATATTTACCTCTACATACTTCTCTACATACTTTCTATAATATATCACCTTCCCTATGGTGTAAACTAATATAATTTATGATTTTGGCAAATCACGTCAGAATTTCATTTAAAAGCTGTAGTATAGTGAATCCCTTCGCCATGTTAAATGTGAGAATGGATTGACCGATGGAATAGATCTAACAGAGATGATTTTTGCACTCACTTGCATTACTAATGGAAAATTTATTCACCCCTCACCAGACAAGACCTGTTACGTGACAAGTTTATGTAATTATATTAGTTCATAAATGATGAAAAATTCAACAAAACACTTTTGAAAGTGAACGAAATTCAGCTGCACACCAACTGTTGTCTCTGATTGGTCGAAAAGCTAATATGCTGAGCGTTGAATGACCACTGGCAGACACATGGTCGACTTGGCGCACGCGAGTTAACACCTTCTACAATCTGACTTGAATTTCTCTGTATGGGAAAGCATTTGCCTTATTTTGCACAGCCATGCAGTCAGCTAGTACCCTATTTCTTCTAATTTTTCGAACAACATTTTTAGACTTAGCAGCAGAAAAAATCCATCTTTATGTCAGCTTAGGCTAAATATTGTGGCATGGTTATGTAATTATCCCAAGAACTAAAAATATAGTGAGTAAAATTTGTAGAATCTGAATGTTAGCAGAATTTCTCTCCACAGATGCCTGAAGTTGAGTTTTGCCATCTGAATAATTAGAAGAAATAGGGTAATGGAGCTTATAAGATGGAGCTATGTCTGGCCCAACAGCAATCACAAAATCGTCAGATGCTACCAGATGTATGTTTTTTAGTGCTTTAATTTCTTTTTTCTTTTGAAGTTTGATATCTTTTCTTTGTGAAATAAACATTAAGAACTTGAACATATTCGTCAGAAGTTTACTAAACCAGTTTCCCATATACCATGTGTAGTGTGGGCAAATGGGTGGAAGGGCAAATTGACATGAAGGGCAAATGGTCAGAAGGGCAAATATCCGAAGGGCAAATGTCCAGAAGGGCAATTGACTGTACTCCAGTTCAAGTTAATCCTTGGACAATGCTGTCTGGCCCTGGTGTTGGTGACACTGGTGCACAGCATGTGGGCCACTCTGATCTTCAGGTTGTTAGCTTGATCTCTCACCTAGGTTTAGATCAGGAGCGAGTTTTTCAACTGATAACTGGTATATTTTTGACCCAAGGTTGCCAGGGTTATCATAAATGTAAGCTTGTTGGTCCTTTGGAATGGTGGAAATATTTTATCCATATTTACACAAGATATCAATAGTTGAAATACTCGCTCCATGTTATAAACATAGGGGAGAGATCAAGAGAACAACCCAAACAGTGGCCCACATGCTGTGCACCATTGTCGCCAACACCTGGGCAAGACAGCATTGCCCAGGGCTTAACTTGAACTATAGTAGGAATTGGCCATTAAATAAGTTGCCTTATCCTCATTATCAGGTCCGGATACCAAGGTCATTTGCAAAATACTGTTTTTCTTGCAACAAAATGGTTTCAGTAGAGAAAACAAGGTAGGTCTCTTCAAGGAAGAAATAATTTCCTACAAGACCTCGACATCCTTGAACACATTCTTGACTAGCTGGTACAAAAATAATAATTTACAGATACATGTACCATACACACTTTTGCCAAAATTTTGAATTAGAAAAATGTTGCTCTCAGAGTTATACAGAAGTTCATTACCATTTGGAGTAAAGAGAATTACCTCAAATTAGTCACGTAACATCATTACCATCTCACCTCGCTTCACACCCCGCTTCACAAATGTATGATATGGTGCAACTGAATACGTGCAAGCTTACTCGCTTCATTCAGAATACAAATGCATCGTAATTTAATTTACTGACAACCATGAGGCAAATACTAAGTTTCTAACTTGTGTCAGATGGGAGCTTTATGTTGAATTCTGACAAGCCGACATCGGAGTGTCCAAATTATGCTGACGGGTCCGCCGAGTTGGTGGATTTTTGGACACACAGCCGGATTACGCAACAAACTTATTATTAAGGATGACCCCATTTCAGCTTCAAACATGGCTTCCATTTGGCAGAATCTGGTCTCAATTTCAGACACCTTTGCCTCTTCTGTAAATTCAATGATAAGTTATGTACTCGCTTATATCTTATCTGACTTGATTTGTGGGGAACTTAATTGCACTTTAATTTGTTTACATGGGAACATGTTATTTAGAAATCTCCTGCTATGCCTACATATTAACATTTCTCCGATTCAATTTCTAATGGCAGATAAGATTGTGAGTGGAGTGAATATTTTAGGCAAAGGTCAGAGGTCAAGATCTCTGTGGCCGAAAATCAGAAAATCATCGGAAATTTGTTGGTGACTGATTTATGTATATTAGGGGTAGAAGATGTGTTGAGTACCAAATTTGAGGTCAAGGTCGCTGCAGTGTGACCCCAAAATCAGGAAATAATTAAAATCGCTAACTATTATTCTTTTGAATGGATACATTAATCAGAGACAAAATCAAGGGTATCATTGTTGCCCAAAACTCAGGATATTGTATTTTCTACATTAGGCCCCATAAATAAAAAAAATCCCTTGTTTCCCCATCACTGACTTTCACTGACTTCAAAAAGTCGGGCGGGTGGTCCTTTTTTATTTTCAGAAGGGCATAGGAATGGTTCAGTTCATGAACCATGCTCGAATTAATTTCATTCCATTTTTTTGGGGGGGGGGAGGGGGGTGTATCAAGTCGTGAATCGAGCAACTGCCATCATGAATTGAAAAGCATCTGCTTTGGGGGTTCTGTCGGAGGTTCGACCGATTTTCGAATGCTGAAGTTCATATAAATCCCCAGAGCCCCAACAACAGTCCCCAACAGTTCCTCTGCACCGACAACGCCATCCTTTTGGCGGTTCCTTCCAATTTTGACACTGACTACTCCATTGTTGAACTCCGTATCGATGCTCTGTTGTGACGAGTAAATCACCAGCTGCAATTCGTCAAAAAGCTCTCGTAAACTTTCTGTTTCACTGACTGACTTCGCAAACCAGTTCTTTAAAACTTTATCCTCTGGCGATGAAATTTTACAAACAACAAATACTACACTGGCGATGATGGTAATACGATCAATGTATACACAAACTTGCCCCACAACAGCTGTAGCGTGCCAAAACAAGCATTCATAGCACACCACAACAGTCGCTGGTGCAAACCAGAGTCGGTTCAGCCTCATTTTCATACCAAAAGAAACACCAACAAGGCAGGTGAGAAAAAATTAAAAGTAAATCTGGGCGGGTGGAAAAATCGGGGTGGGCGGTGATGGGAAACAAGGCATTTTTTTTGTGGGGCCTTAAGGGGATTGAGTACCAGAGGTCAAAAGTGGAGGTCACTCCGCCCAATGATCAGAATATTGTTTAGAATCTGTATTCATTGTTATAACAACTCCGGTTATAAATAACAGTGAAATGTGACAAAATTTCATGTATACCACCAAGTCATTCACTTTTGAGATGTCATCTCTCCAGCTCTAGAAATACACTATTCATTTTAGGTCAAAAGGTCAAGGGTCACTGAATTCCCAAACAAGGCAATGCTGTATTTTGGAGAGCTATGGTCACTGTACATTCTGTTTGTTGTGCGGGCATGTAGTGAAGCCGATTTTGTCTTTGGGTTTCTGGGTCATATCTCAAGAATGGTAAGGCATAGGCTCACTGAACTTACACCAGACACACATCTGGTCATAAGCTACTGTTAAATTGGCTTTGAGGTCTTGTCATTATGTTTGTATTATGTCCGTCTGTCTGTTTTTTTTGCACTTTATATAAAGAGTGACTGTCTAGGATCCCCATAGTTGGCTAACACGTGTATGTGGTCTATTGAAAACACCCAAGGTCAAAGGGTCGGTGCCTCATGCAGATCATGTTGGTTTTTATCTCTGTTTTCATAAAAAATGCCCCCTTTTTCATAATGGATATTTCTCACAAAGTAGTCAACTGAAAGTCTGGTATGGTTTATAGCGTTGGGCACACCGGTTCTCGTCAGATCACCGAAGTTAAGCTCGGTCAATACTTGGATGGGTGACCGGGTGCTGCACTGGCTGGGTTGATCAGTGTCCAGGGTAATAGGAGTGTGAGCACTTTTGTGTTCTGGCACATGTAGGCACTGTCGTGATAGGACTGAAACAAGGTTGAAAACGACGTTAAACCCTACTACTCTGTTTAAAAATGCTTTCTGATAGAAAAAACTTTTGCCAAAGGGATATTGTCATCGTTAGCATTGTCTGTCGAGGCTATAACGAGGCTCTCAAATTCATACAACAGTTGACCAGATGCGTATTAAAGATGACCAACGTTGACCTATTTTGACCTTTCTATCTTCTTGTCTATTATTCTATCTTCTTGTCTGCAGATTTTGTCCATTATTATTATTTCTTTTCTTTTTTTTGCAATGTCACATAAAGACCTAGTTTTCTGAAGATAAGGTTGGCTAACTGGAAACCCAAACATTATTTTGTTTTTCCTCAATAATATGTATTAATTATAATGCAATCCATTCTGAACATGAACTGGGAAAACCGTTGTCATGTTTATCTATAATCCAGTCCTGTTTTAATACATTAATTTCTTAAAGTGATCGTAAACCCTCCAGTAAAGTTTCCATCAAATGAAAGACCATTGCGAACTGTGTCGGAAAATATTTATTGTATTTTTTTACGATTTTATTACACAGAGTAAACTGCAAATAAAGAATGGTATTGTATGGTGGTCTGTTGCAGTCATATTTAGGTCCAGTGACATCACACTGCCTTAACACATATATTTCAAACTGTGTATGCACTTTCCAATGCTTGATTCAAGCTTAACGTGTGTACACTTTGATTTTCAACACACTCACGGTTCCAATGTGCATGTTTCACCAAAATCGGGGAAATGGTAACTCATAAGTGTCAAGTCAATTTGCATATTCACTTTAATTTCCCCGATTTTGGTGACACATGCACATTGGAACAGTGAGTCTGTGTTGAAACTCAACGTATACACACGTTAAGCTTGAATCAAGCGACATTAAATCATATTCATTCACTCACTCACCCCTATATAATGAAAATACTGTTATATGATCAATTTCTAAATGACAGAAATATCTTCATTTTTTTTCTATCTTGTACATGTAGATGTCTGAGTTCATCCCCTCCCCCTGATCATGACCATGTCAGTCCCCCGGGTCGCCTCAAGAAGTATGTGGTCAACCGCTTTGTCAAGTATGTGGAGAGCTACGAGTCCATCCTACAGAAACGATACCCTAAGGTCTACAAAGTGTACAAAATTTTCACAGTCGGTAAGTAGTCTGATTATCCTTCCTCTGTCATTCCATCTGCGGACAATACATTGTAGACTTGTCTCCCTTGGCAGTTAATTCTCTCTTGTCGATATCATGATGTAGCTTCTGATTAAACAAAGCTGTTGATCATTTCCTTTGATTTCTTTCTTCATCAGGTATGAAAGATTTTTTGCTGGATGCCCGATCCTATTACACTACGAGTACGTCGTTATGGGCAGGGGAAAGTCTCAACTCGTTCACACGTCAGGAACTCGAGATATACAGACAGGTGAATTCTTCAAGCTCTTGCGTATTTGCTTATCCCTCCCGCTATATGTGTACTTGGATGATTTCATAGAACGCTAATTTTCACTTCTTGAAATGAAATGGGCAAGCAAAATTAAATTTTGTTATCAGTTATCTGTTCTTACTGTAGAACTTTGCGTGAAGATAAAAGTTATGCTCATATATCAGCTTGTCTCACTACTTCCATTAATCTCCTAGCTGACTGCTGATTCAAACCGCCTGATATTCACCTATTGACCATTAGGGGCACTTCAGTTTTGTTTTCGAACCATTTTACTCTAATGCTTGGTTTATGTCGAATTCCTCATACAAACGCTGATTGGATGATAGCTGGACACGTGATACTGCTGACAAAAATACAAACTGATACATCTGCAGTCTGGGTTTGAAACATTCCTTGCCGCCAGCCTGGCACCAATAGTGATTGAACTCTGCCCCCCCTCCCAGGAGGTTTTCGGCACATCATTAAAGACGGTGTAAATCAAAACAAATTTGTTATGAAACTTCCGACCCCTGAAATATTATGTAAGCCCAACCTTGAACTATCGCTTTGATTTCGGTCACTGAGATAAATGATATCCAGAATGCTGTTTATAGAAACAAATGCAATTGGTCCTCGGTAATTGTATGTTCGAAGTTCCCCCCTTGTGGTCAGTCGGTGAATATTTGCAAGTATGAATCAGCGCGGGGACACGGAGAGCAAGGGACGCAGAGACACTAGTGGGTATATGATACAGTGGGTATATGAGCGTAGTGAAAAGATTGCCACTTCACTTTCAGACTCCTCGTGACCTGTTCAAGATGGCCCCACTACTTCTGGTTACAGCCTTACCACTCGTCCCGTATGCCTTATTTCCTATTGCGTAAGTGAAGTTTGAACTAAAATGTGGAATACATAGATGTCTAAAAATTAATATTATCACACCAAGATACATGTGTAATGTTTATAGTATAGGAATTTATCACTACATTTCTATTAATATCATTCAGGAAATGAAACCAGGGGCAGATACAGGCCTTATTTTATACCTTTATAAGGCGCCCAAAATAAATGAGGTCTAAAAACGCCCAAATTAAGAAAGGAAAAACGCCCAAATTACAACGAAAAAATCCAGGTATTTTAGTTTATTATGCAGCAAATTTAGGTTTTGTATTTAATTTTGAGATGGTTTACTCACGTTTGCGTTTGTCTTTTCAAAAATGAAGCGGCGAAAGCAAGACATGAATTGCCTGTCAAAAAAAAATTCTCAAAAGGTGCTCAAATGAAAAAGCTGTATCTGCCCCTGGAAACAACATTTTTGGATATCAAGGATACTGAGCCCTCCTGCAGACACTTTTACTGCATGGGCGTCGCTAGCCATGGTGCGTGTGGTGCGAACGCACCCCCTTTTTTGTCCGTAAATTGAAAATGCGAAAATTATGTAAGATATCAAAACCCCCAGTTTAGCATTAAACTACGCCAAAATGCAGGAAATCAAGCGTAAAAAAATCAAAATTTTCCGACGGGGCACGTATGTAAAATAAACGAATGTGGATCATGTAATTAGAATATAAGTGTATTGAACAGACCATCATCTATTCATATGGTTTGTAAGCGTACTATTTAAGTTGGGGTTTTAGTATGTATATGTACTGACACAAACGTAGTTTGTTAAATACGGAAGCGTCGAGGGTCCATGGTGAAAATAATTCTAAACCTGTATCTCGTAATTACGTGTTAGCTATAGGCCTGTTTTGTATGTTAATTCAGAAAGTCAAATGGAGTCCGGCATAATGTGTGATATTTTTCAATATCGATGCGTGCTTATGGTAAGCAAAAGTGAAAACAGAACCTTAAAGCTACATACATAATTTCAAATTTATTTCCGGGAAACGCGTAGAAGGCATCTCCGGCAACCTAGGACCCCGGAGCCTAGGCGGTTCCTTGACCATCGCCTGTTGGTCTGACAGGATTCGCTTATTTTAGCTTTGTGTAAATCAGTGATATAGGTACGCGTATTGGTTTCCGATGTTCCATAACGTAAAGGTCATCGTTTTGTATGTACCTCCCTAGTATAATCCGTGGCGTGTCCGACTCCTACTCCTCCTCCTCCTCCTCCTACTCCGCTTTACTCACTGCACAGCGGGTCGCATAGGTGTGGCGCGGGATAGGATGGGGCGAGAGACCTGGGGTTTTCGCTACCTGAGATTCCATGGGCCAGACTTGCACCCTACGGTAGAATGGGTCGACTGCGCATGCGCGATGAGTAGTGCGCAATGAGTAGTATAGAAAGGGCACGCGATCTCCCTATCCCTATAGGTGTGGCACGGGATAGGGTGGGGCGAGAGACCTGGGGTTTTCGCTACCTGAGATTCCATGGGCCAGGCTTGCACTTCTACAGTAGAATGAGTCGACTGCGCATGCGCGATGAGTAGTGCGCGATGAGTAGTATAGAAAGGGCAGGTGATCTCCCTATCCCTAGAAACTAACCCATGGGGTGAATGAACCCATGGGGGTGAATGAACCCATGGGGGTGAATGAGCCATGGGGGTGAATGAGCACTCGTTAAATATAACTAGAAAGTCAAATGGATCCAGGCACGATGGTTTTTTTTTCAACATGGATGTGTGCTTATAAATGCGAAACAAACGTGAAAATAGAATCATAAATCTGCATATATTATGTTCAGATTTATATCCCGGAAAACGCTTAGAACGCATCTCCAGCGATCTACGACCCCGGAGCTTCCGGGGCCTAGGTGGCCCGTGGACCCTCGCCTGTTGTGCTGTGTTAGTCGACCCACCTATCAATTTTCGCTAGATCCGCCCTTGAAAATGAAAAACATTCGCACCCCCCCTATTCAAATCCTAGTGACGCCCCTGTACTGTAATTTGTGAAATTACCACACTAACTAATAGATTGTATCCATTTGTGCCACTATCAGCAGTGAACCTTATAGATATACGTTTATAGTATACAGAGGCTTTATTTTTTAATGATACACGGAATAAAGCCAATGTTTACTTGCTATATCTTGTGAATAAGTAAATGTATATGAAACAACTTTAAGATGTGTTAGATGTGCATGAAATGAAGCTATCCAACTTGATAACGAAAGTAATTTGTATTACGTGATGTACAACAACAATAAATTGTATTACAACAACATCCGTCTGTGTCTGTCTGTCCAGATAGAGAGTATTTAAAATATTCTCCTAGGTTAAAAGATGGGGCTACATCAAATATACAAACCAGTGGCTGATCATTTGAAGTTACAGGTCAGTGCACATAGGTAGCCTTTGTTTTCCCAGTGGACCATTGCAGTCATTTGGATACAAGACAATTTGCACAATGATCAATAAAAATGACAGTTCATTCCACATCTTCCATGTTATATGGTACTCTGATTAATAATACCGGACTGTGTTTACTATTTTGTAGGTATCATTTTCCAAAATTCTTCTTAACATCCCATTTTTGGTCGGCAGAGCAACGTACGGAATTCCAGATCATAGACCACAAGCATCGACTTCAGCATTTCCCAGCTATACTAGACTATCTTCACAACCAATGTCGTCATATAGACAAGACTACAGATAAGGAAAAGATGGAAACACTACTGAAGAAGGTGAGTGTATGACAGAGGAGGGGCAGAATTTGAGTCAAACTTAAATGAATGAGAACAATGGTCTGTTTGCATACAACACTGAGTTTAGATGACGAGTTTCAGTAGATGAGGTTCAACCAGAAATTGTTTGATTTTTAACCAGAGTAGATTTGGTTATCCTGTTGGTCTGCTTGTCATAGTTGAGTTATGCTCAAGTGAACACATTCTGTACTTCAAAATTAAATACAGTTGATTCTGTTAAAGAAATCATTTTCCGATCTTAGTTGTTCTCTTCCTCTGCATAACTCGATATGCAAAAGACCGATGGTGACCTTAAACAGTTAGTTGCATATATGGTTCGTGAAACAATGAAAGAAATTAACTTCAATTTGGAGAATATGGATAAATTTAGAAAACAATACTTAATTGAGTACTTGATTTTTCATATCCAGTTCTTGCAAGGGTTCATACAGGCTCCAATTTATATCTTTCACTGGTACACAAATTAGAGACCACACAGTATACATATCTGTCTGAATTTTTATTCTTCACTAGCCTCAATACACCAAATATATACTTTGCCTGGCATATTTTTTTAGCAGTTTGCAAAAATGTACCCATATACATGTTGTATGAACCATATTATATAATTTCAAACAATTTACCCAAATTAGGGAGTCATTTTCGCTACCATGACAACACAAATTTAGAAAACTCAGCCCTTGTATGAATCTTTATTACTATTACATGCTCCAGCCTCTCAATCTTGCTTTATTTACAGTTAGAGAGCTCTCAGAGTTTAAGAGTTGAAGAGATAATCCAGGTCCGGTCCCACTTTCAGACATCCCCCTATCATGTTGACAGACTGTCCATAACCCACCTGGTCAGTATGATTGTTCCCCGACATCCGAAGGGCTAAAGGGAGACTATAGTATTGGGGTCCATCCGTGCGTCCGTCCATGCGTGCGTCCGTCCGTCTGTGCATCCATCCGACTTTGTTTCCGGACAATAACTTCTGAAAATCTGAACAGATCCTTTTCAAATTTGGTTTGTGGGTACCCCGTCTCAAGATCTAGCTTGGGATTGTTTTTTGCACCGATCCGCTTATAGGTGGCGCGACCTGGGGGCAAAGTTAAAATTTCATTTCCGGACAATAACTTTTGAAAAACTAAACAGATTTTTTTCAAATTTGGTGTGTGGGTACCTCACCTCAAGATCTCGCTAGGTATTGTTTTTCGCACTGATCCGCCTATAGGTGGCGCCACCTTTGGGCAAAGTTAAAATTTCATTTCCGGACAATAACTTTAGAAAACCTGAACAGATTCTTTTCAAATTTGATGTGTGGGTACCTCGCCTGAAGATCTCACTTGGGATTGTTTTTCGTGCCGATCCGCCTATAGGTGGCGCCACCTAGCAGCAAAGTTAAAATTTCGTTTCCGGACAATAACTTTAGAAAAACTGAACAGATTCTTTTCAAATTTGGTGTGCGAGTACCTCGCCTAAAGATCTCACTTGGGATTATTTTTCGTTCCGATCCGCTTATAGGTGGCGCCACCTGGGGGCAAAGTTAAAATTTTGTTTCCGGACAATAACTTTTGAAAAACTGAACGGATTCTTTTCAAATTTGGTGTATGGGTATCTCGCCTCAAGATCTCGCTTGGGATTGTTTTTCGCCTTTAGGTGGCGCCGCTTGGGGGCCAAAATTAAAGTTTCGTTTCCGGACAGTAACTTTTGGAAAACTGAACGTTTTCTTCTCAAATTCTCAAGATCTCGCTTGGGATTGTTTTTCACACCAATCTGCCTATAGGTGGCGCAAACTTTGGGCCAATTTTTTCATACAATATCTTCTGAAATCCTGGCTGGGTTAGGACAAATTCGGTAATTTAGTCGGTACCTTGCCACTGGATCTCACTCGGGATTGCTCTGCATGCTGGGTACTGAAAGTTACGGTTCCAAGTTCAATCAATTGTTTCAATCTCGGGGGGAATTGAACCCTTCGGATTTTCATTTACCTTGTTTCAGGGAGCAGATCACGTTCACTTTTAAAAGTGAGAATGTGCTTAAACTTTCAGTAGTAACTTGTAAAGCTAAGATAAGATAACCGGAAATAAAAACAGAGGATCATCATACTATTTGCTGAAATATCGTGTAATTTGTGTCTGCACACTGCAGGCCTTATTTTTTCAAAATCTGGCGTGAACGATTTACTCTTCGCGTGATTTTTAGTGTACGTAACCGATCGTTCGGTTACGCACCAACTTCGTTGCGTAACCGATCGGTTACGTGAAAGGTTACGTAAATTTTCGAAAAACAATTTGGAGCCACGTGTGGAAAAATCAAACCAGACACGGCTTACTCCAACTAAAACGTATTATTTCATTAATTATTTCACGTGAGTTCGGTGTTTATTACTAAAAAATACGCTTAGTTATGTGAAGATCGTCTACAAATGTAAAACAGAGCGTCATTTATTCAGAAAAGTTTGTTGAAACGCATAAAACGCACCTTGTTTACAAGCTTCTGCAACGAAATCCCGGAAGCCCCTCCCCACGTTAAAGATATCAAATTGAAGGGCAACAACTCTGCTTTCATTTCAACACAACCTTATTTCATGTCACGTAGTAAAAATGCGTCGATTTTATTGGGTGAAAATGTTTCGAATCCTTCTTATTCAACCTCAATAAACCCGCGAAAATGCTGATCACCTGACGTAACCCGACTTCCTGATTGGTCAAACTGCTTCAACTGCTCATTAACATAAAATATCGTTGAGTTACGAATTCGACGGAGTCAAAATGTCGTTTGGTTTCGCTGAGGGAAGCCACACGTCGCGTAAACAAAAGGATTTTTACCGATTCACTTGGAATGTTTAATAAATATTCGTTATGCTACGAGTAACCAGGAATACATACCGTGACATCTATAACATACGAGTTATTTAGTCGACATGAAGCAAAACAGACCGTCCATCGGCATCGGTAGTATTCTGAACGTGATAAAATTCCTTACGTGAGTTTTACGATACACTATTTTTGCCGAAATGTGATTCCTAAATTTTTCGAAAGCTGTAAAATGCCAAATATGTTCTGAATGTATGTTCAGGGTTTCAAAATGATTTATTGTGCATCAAATAACATCCATTATTTCAATTTATTGGTCAATTCCAACGACCAGACAGTCGTCACTTCTCGGCAAATAGTTTTCAGTGCTGACCTATTTCCATCTGGGCGTGCGTAATTGTCTGGCCAGTGAAAACGAAACCACTCCGACACAAACAATTTAACTAGGCCATAAGCAATTCATGATTTATCAAACAACCACGGCCATGTAAATTAGCCTGCCAGTCGACAAAAGGAGAAAGAGAAAGTGGACAGTATATGCGGAAATATCGCTGTCGCCACTTTTTATTTTATTTTCACTTTGTGCAGACAGACTACCGACTTGTGACTTGCTGGCAGATAAAATTCGTCCCACGTGAACGGTGACCGTTCACGTAAAATATGATTTGCCTGCACTGTATCATAGGGGTGGTAGGGAAAAGAGTCCATGTTTCATGTTTAACTCTTTGCCTATGGAATAAATATTCATAACTGGCCGGAATAAATTATGCAAAAATATTTATTTCCGCATATGGTTATAATAATGGCTCTGATATTTTTCCATGGGTACCGTAGGTAGGGTAAACTAAATATTTTTACAATCCTTATTCTTTGGGGATTCATAAAAATATAAACTAATGATGGAAACCATTCTTGAACTTGTTTGTTGTTTTTTTCAAGTTGGCAGAAAAAAACAAAACACGCACAACTTAAGAAGTTACGTCACCCACACCGCCTGATGACGCCATGCTTGGAAACCCCTTTCATTTGTTGCATTTCATGAGGTTATCTTATTATTTTCACAATCCTTGATGCTTTGGTGATTCGTATAAATAAAAACTGATGATGGAAACCGTTCTTGAACTTGTCTAGTCAGGAGAAAACAAAAACATAACCTTCGTCGATCACAGCCGCCATGTTTGGAGTTTTCCCACACCTTCGTCACGTGACATGAGGTTATTGGGAGATTCCCGACGTCATAAAATCTGAATCGAGGCTGAATGGAATGTAACCAGTTATTCATATATCACGGAAGCGTTAATTGGTCAAGTTTTCGCTACTGAAGCCGAAACAACCAATCACAAGTGTGTTTAGATAAGGCTGTCAAGAAGCCACTGACAACGGCTTTCCGGTGCAAGTTTAAGAAACAGGAGCTGCTCACAGCGGCTTGCTGTAGGCAAAGAGTTAAATCTCAGCAGGTTACCCTATTTCTTCTAAGTTTTTGAACAGCATTTTTAGACTTGGAAGTAGAAACCTCCCCCATTTTTTATGTCAACTGAGGCTAAATACTGTGGCATGGATGTGTTATTTATCCCAAGAACTGAATAGACATCTAGAGAATTTTTTAGAATATTACCAGAATTTCTCTCTGCAGATGTCTGAAGTTAACTTTTGCAATCGGAATAATTAGAAGAAATGGTAATATGAATTCCCTGTCACTCCCAGTTTGAATGGTTGAATTCAAGTTGAATCATAATACATGTATATCAGTTCTTGTCACTCACTGTCCGTTCTAAAATATTGACCTATTTTGAAGCCTTTACATTCATGACATTACGAGTAAACATGTAGAAATATCGGCTTTAATTGTTGTTGCAATTATTGTTTCTTATGTCTATCTTGACATAGCGACATTTAGCTCGAAGTCTTGGCATGTCATTACGTCGCCACAAGCTGGTAGATGAGGCTATTTTACTTCAGCATATAGACAAAGCTATGGTACAGGAAGGCCTTGACAAACTGTCTGATCAGGAACTAGAACGTGTAAGTACTGCCAACTCACCCTCCCCCTTTTGACGAGATAATGCTCTCTTTATGAATGTATGAGTTAAATAACGCTAGAATGCAGAGTTGTCATATTTAATATTACGACAATCATATCCTACATGATTGTCTCAAATTTCTAATATTTGTCAACTGCTCAAAAGCAAAACAGAAAAGGCAACTGATGCCTGATGTAACGTCAATTGAGAGCTGTTATGCCAGTGAAATTATGTTAGAACTCCTCTCACCTTTCAAAACTGCACCTCGCGTTGAAGGCTAGAATGTCATTCCTAATTACTTAACATCTGTTGCCTTTTCTGTTTTGTTTTTGAGCAGACTAACAAAGGAGTCACACAGAAAAGTATTTGACATATTTTACAAATTTGACAGCTATGAAAACTGTTATTTCATACATTTTCAACATGATTGAATTAGATATTTAAACTTTAATTTTGGCACAGCTAGCATGGCTAGTGTATTGACAAAGGCCTAGTAAACTTACTCTAGATGCATTAATATTCACAGGAATTCTCAATTGCAGTTTTAAAGTGATCGTAAACCCTCAAGTGAAGTTTCCATCAAATGAAAGACCATTGCAAACAGTGTGGGAAAATATTTATTGTGATTTTTAACAATTTTATTACACAGAGTAAACTGCAAATAAAAAATGGTATTCTATGGTGGTCTGTTGCAATCATATTTAGGTTCAGTGACATCACACTGCCTTAATACATATTTTTTTTAAGTTGAGAAGAAGTGAGCCTTTTGAGCCTTTTCCATTAAATATATTGTGTAACGTCGTAAAGACGAGCCATCGCATGAGAGAGAATGTAGTCCATCCATCCTGTGTCCACTGTATGATTTTAGTAGTTCAACAGTAATTCTGAACATGTCTATGAAGCCAGTAACATCGTCATGCAACCGGATCACTGAACCAATCATGAGGATGCTCGTTTTGTTCACTGAGCAGCTTAGAATCTTGCCTGTCTTGAATTGCATGGGTAAGTCTAAGCTGAAAAATGACAGCTTAAAACAATTCCCTTCTACACCCCTCCCCCCTGGGAATTATTTTCCTGTAAGAGTCTAAACTTTGCAATGACAACCTATTCTACCTGACCCTGACAAACTCCTCTATTGTCTCAAATTCACATACACATCATGTTGTTTATGATTTGCAGGCTTGCTTTGACAGGGGACTTAACCCTGTAGGCTTGAAGCGAGAAGATCGCCTGTCGTACCTCAAACAGTGGACCACTGTTACCTCAAAGTTAGATGGTAAGTTCAGTTTTCTAAGTTCTTCATACTCCAGACTCTGCTAACATACAGATAACTAGGACGAATTGAGTTTGAAAGAGCTAACAAGTCGTTGAAGGTGAAATGCCTAGGTTTTATACAAGGTTGATTATATCTTTTGATTTCATTCCACAGTCTAGGTGAGAGAAACTAAAAAAATTGTATGGGCGAATAGGTGCCTTTCCAAGCAAATAATAATCTTCAGTGATTGCTCATGGAGAGCAAGAACAGTCAACTTCGTCAGCCGCCTGGGTTGCATTTTTTTGCGCCTCGTTTACTACAGAAATAATCGGATAGGCACCTATTCGCCCGTTGAAGTTGGACTGTGATTGGTCGCCAGTCTGACATGCGCGACAGATTTAAGATACAGACTGTCCCAGATCTTAATTAGCGACATGTCTGATAGAGGAGCGGTTATTAAATCTGAGTTTTAATCAGATTGATGTATCTAATTCTTCCTTTGCAGAATTTCTTGTGTGTTTCAGTTTTCAAATAATCAGCCCTAACTGAGACTTTCCCTCCACACACAATGTGTAACAATCTGTCAAACTGTTTGAACCATGCTAGGCCTACCAAGTGAGGTGCGCATGCACTGAGACGTTCCTAGGAGTTACGAACATTGTTAACTGTATTTATACTGCAGTGTTTTCCATTTTTTCAAGACTTAAGCCAAAGAATTCATTCGTTTCACATTTAAATCAATTTCTTCTCTTATTGAATTAGTTTTGCTTGATTAATTTAATTATAATGATTGACTGATTTTTTTTTACATTCATTGAGGTATGAACTTAAAAACCGGTTTGCAAACTTTGTATGATTCACTATGCGGAATCGGATTTTAAAGGGGAATGTTATCACAATTTTTGAAAGGCTAAAACCAATAAAAAGCAGTTCCCTGTTGCCTGCTTTATTTTTTAGAATTATTTTCAAAATTTTAGCGATGATGCAATATCCTGAAATACAGCTCCAAAGTGCCTGATTTTTACCCCCAGTAAATCCGCCCGGCGATTACCCTGTGACGTCACACAGTGAAGCGGCCAGAGTCAAACATGGCGGATAACACAGACAGCGGTACAAGCTCTGACCCAGATTCCGATTTCAGCGTTAACCACGTTGAAGACTGATTATACAGGTCTTGGAACTGAATAGAATGTAGAGGCAGTAAGCGATCATGAAACTAAAGGAGAAGGAGAATCTATCGAGTCATATAGATTTGAGCCATATGTACAAGCGAATCTGGGGTCAAACTGGGTCGTCCTGATGTCAGGCCTGTTTCAAGCCTGTGGCAGGCCGTGTCAGGCTGTGGCAGGCCGGTTTAAATACACTGATTACATGCTTTATACACGAAATTACAACTATCTGTGGATCTTACAATAATATTTACACATTTCTGCTTTTATCTGGCATTTTTTTAGGCATAAATCAGTTATTATAATGCACAGGATTGTAAATTTACTCTTCCGTGCTAAAAAAACTTCTAAATAATATAGCAAAAAGGAAACTAGGCCGGCTTGGCTTATTGTGGATGTCACTATAATATATATATTCATTTAAAATCTACAGATAATTTGTTATTGTAAGAGCATACTATGTTGTTATTTACGCCTTTATTTTTATATGTGTGTGTTTATTGACATTGTATGGTTCATTATTTTTCAATTCTTACGGGACGGACAGATTGTTATACCGTGGCAGGCCGGCTTATTTACATTGCTTACGTGCTTAATTTTATTATGTGTTTGTCAATTATTGTTAGCGATTTGATGTTAAAACGAGAGCTAATCCATACCTGTGGATAAGTTCTCTCAAATGAAAACAAAGTTTAAATTCCAAAGGAAGCTATTTGATGTTGAAACAATAACTAACTCACCTGTGGAGAAACCCAGTTTATTGCTGAACGCGCGACGTTAAACCTTAATTCTCTCACTCTCCCTCTTGGACACCCTCACATAAAAAATTGTTTGCTTCACACCTTTCTGTTAGTTTCAGTTACTCTTCCGGGTGATCAATTTCAATTTATTGTATCAAAAAATATAGAATGTATGTGCTCACATGGAGATACAAAAAGACACCAAATAATCAGGATAAGCTGGTGCCAGAAGTGAATTTCCTATATATGGGAATAAGTTGATTAAAAGTACATTGATTATTACAGTTCAGTTAATAGCTGTAAGATGTAGGATTCAGGATTGGCTGTTCGATCACTCGGTGGGACTGATGCAAAATTTCAAGAGTGGAAGATTAAATCTTCGGTAGAGGAGACGATGGAAGCGGTGTGGGCCCAAACATCCAGGGAGATTTACAGTGCTTGTCTGCGGGAACGGTTTGTCGCTTGCCGAGTCCACGAGGTCGGTCGTCCCTGTATAACTCACGCACTCCGGCAGACTGAGGGGTTGTCTATTTTCTCTTTCTGATAAAGATTTATTTGTCTTGATCTTGGAAATAGCTTCTTTCAGTATAGGGGGATATCCACACATTCTTGCCATCTCTGTTGTTGCATAGCTGTCGTCAGTCTAGTGAGCGAAATAAATGCGAGACCATTTCGTTGGCTTTCCCCACGTGTTTTGCACAAATTTCGTCGAATTTCTCCCCGATTTTTTCCCCGTTTGGCCACGAGTGCAACTTGAATCCATCTCCATTCGTGTTGCTACACCCTCCAACAACACACCGACGAGGTATGATGCCTCCAAAGTACGAGAATACAGTCGAAAATCGAAAAATATTGGAGCAGATTTTACTTGTTTACGTATGCTAATGCTATGGCGGACTGGTTCACTCTGTGACGTCATGGGTCAAAGGTCACCGCTTTGACAGGCTCGTGGTAGGAACGCGTTTAAATCGCCAAATTTACCGTTTTGAAGTTCGGAGATCAGGGGGAAAACTATATAGTCGATTTCTTATAGTATCAAGGTATATATTAACGTTTACATAGGTCCGGCGATAACATTCCCCTTTAAGTTCACACCCCAATGAACATAAAAAAAAAACAAAAAAACAGTCAATCATTAATTGATTACCTTGCATGGAATAGCATATATTGTTTACCTTACATTGATTAGTGTATATGGTTTATCCTACATTGATTACTTTACATTGATTTCTGTCCATTTATTCTTTGTTAATCCAAGCTGTGATGCCCTAATCCAAGCTGTGATGCCTTAATCCAAGCTGTGATGCCTTAATCCAAGCTGTGATGCCCAAAATGAGAGAACACTAAACACATACTGCTAACATTTTCAAGATTTTTGCTGTTGACGTTTAAACTATAAGAAGATGTTATGTATTTTTAGATGAGTGTATATCCCTTCTCCTGCACAGTCCTGTTTTACTGGCGTACAACCATCCCACGAACAGACAACACATGACACAGAGATTGAGATGGAGAAAAAGGCGGTGATATATGGTTTTCATGGATATTGACTGTTGAATAGTGTTTCTATGAAAAGTAATCGAGGCCGGAGATAGAACTTACCGTTACAATTCCCAGCCATGCCAGCTTGTACGTCAGTGTAACTTCAGAAACTTGGGGACTTGCTCTGACAGTTCAGACTTTTATCAATGCTGCCCTGAACAGGAATGAACTGGAGCTAAATTAAGGTGGCTCAGTAGTCTCCAAACTGACTATCTGTGCAAGGTACAGCGTAGTCAAGAAGCACACTCTGTGTCATGTCACAGTGTTCTGAACATCATGGATTCGTAATGGCATAATGTGATGTCATAATCACAATGAAGCCTGCGTGTGACGTCACTTCAGCTCTTCTTGAGAACAAGTAAAATTATGAATGAAACCTCTTCTTGCATTATTAAATCAAAAAGTAGTGTGGGATTCCCAAATTTTTGTTCTAAATTTTGAATCTATACTGAATTTGGAACGTAAACACAGAGTATGGAGAAAATGACATGGATATTAGATATTCTAATAGTAATAGCAATTGATGTAAACTTTCATGGTAATAATAGTATAGTCATTCCAATGTAAAAATATAAAAAAAAGGTGTGGGACCTCCCAAATTTGATTTGACATTCGGAATCTATATTAAAATTAGAATGTTAAACTGAATACGATTAAAATGACATGGATTTCAGTCTAAAAGGTGAACTGAAAAGCTTTCCAATGTTCTGTTAAAATGTCATAAAACAAGAACTTCTATAGTTGTTACAAATATGTGTGGTAATAGTTCTGTGGGTTATTGTTTTATTTTGGGTATATGAGAAGTCAAAACTTATAGCACCAGAAAACGAAAGCCAGAACTTTTAAAAACGTCATCGCTTGCCTCCCGTTGTTTTTGGAACGTCATGACCTTATAGTGGTCCTCGCTCATTCATCCGACGTAGCATGACGTCACATTTAAATAAAACTTGAATGAAGGAGACCGCTATAATGTCATAACATTCTACAAACCAAGAAGGACAAGCGATGCAAGTTTTCAAGACGGATTTATAACAGGATAACTTAAATATTGTTATTAGCACAATTTTGCAAAATATATCTGCCCCAAAATGGTATAAAAGTTATGTCATATAAGACAAGATGTATATAAGCAACATTTTAGATAAAATTAAAAGCTTTGCAGTTCACCTTTAAGTTTAGGCTGTTTCAAGATGATCTGTGCTTTCAAACAATATGCAATGTGATGAAAATATTTGTCTGGCAATTCACTGAACATTTCTACCGATACAGCGAGGGCCGGGTATGAGAGACCTGAAACTATTTGGTAGGTTGGCTGTTGTAAGGTTACAGGTTCATAGACATTATCAAATGGTTTGATCAGTAATTTATTTGATGATAAAAAGGAATCTATTCGCAACTGTACTTGAATGATGCTTGCCAGATTTATTTTGCTTTCGCTTTGAATATATGTGGACTGGTATTCCCTTTATGATGGGTATGGATGAATATTGAAGGTAGACCAAGTACCCGGTATGTAAGCGGTATGGTCAGATTTCCCAGTCGCTGAAAAGACAACTCCAGCGTTTGTAGACTAATCCAAGATTCCTTCTCCCCACCGCTGCAATGTGAGTCTTCCGGAATGTAACACCAACAACAATTGTTTCCTTCATGATCGTGGTGTACTTAATTTTAGTGGTGTAAGGAAAATTCAACAAAATGATCTCCATACATGTGGAAACTATGCAAAACTATCGACTGATTTCTGTTTTACTATTCTGTAGTAATGAGAAGTTAATTAAGCTTGGGACTGAGCCGACACCACTGATATCTGTGGACAAGGACCGCAATACGATGCGTCTCTCTGTGATATCTCTATTACTGCTATGTCTATATAATGTGTCCAGTGTAAATATATATATATATATATGTAATAAAGTAAATATCTCCTGAAAGCGAAACTTTTCTTGTGAGCTTATTTGAAATTTATGGATACTTTTTCCACGTGCTACCCATTCATTTAACATTGAAAGAGGGGAGATAACTACATGCAAATGGTATATTAACAGAATATTTTTAGGCTTTTTTTCGCCGAGATTGTTACACAGGCTGTCCGTATCTCTTTTTCTGACAACAGTGTTGTCTTACTCCTATCTCTTCAATGTTAAATTGTCAATAGTGTGTCTCATTTCAAGACAGGGTAGGTGTATCAGACACCCAGACTCCTGATCTGACTGGGAGTTATCTCCCTTCTCTCAATGAATGAAGTGTTTTGTTTATGTATTTCTATAGCGACTCCAAAGAATCATGGAGTTTGATTGTTGCTCACTGCAACAGATACTTTTTCAGTGTAACTTTCTTATGTCACGTCATGGTGGTACCGTCGTTTCCATTGTTGACATCATTGTACTCCAGTTTCTATTAAATTTCATTAATGTGCGAGCGAGAATGTGGGAACATTTGTATGTGCAGAAAGAATACATGTAAAGTACTTTAAGATAAAAATCAACTTGCCCTGATAAATTTGCAACGAAAAATCTAATTCTGACCGTTGACCAATGACCCAAGATTGGCTGACGGGAATTGTAACCCTTCGGGGGCCTGAAACATTACATTATCAAGGTCCAGTGTCAACACTGTAAATTCCATGCCCAGTTGAGGGTTGCAGAATGTAACGCCCAGAAAACTGTAAAAGTTAACTGTTAACTTGGGAGACAGACCCTAACGCCATGGCATTGGATGTATTTCTTCCAGTCAGATATACCCTCTGATTGCATTGAGTTACAAAATCAGGTTGCAGTTTTTGTGCGCATGGCTCTCAGCCAATCGGTATTATCCGTTACTGAATGAAGCGGAGTGGGCTCACATCTATACCACAGGATATAGCAGCCCTTTCCAAATAGTTAAGCAGCTACATTTGTAGATTGTTTCTTATACAAGATATACTGGATGCATTTTCCGTCTCTTCTGTGCAGATACACGTTCCCAATGTTGAACAGAATCGATAATGAATGAATGTGAATGTGTGCTGCCTTTTGGCTGCGGGGTCTTGTCGTCGGCATGTACGTCCGGTCGTCCGGTTGTCTGGTCGTCAGTCGTCAACAATTCTTATGACCGGTCTAGAAGCCAAACCGTTGCTTCTAGAGACTTCAAATTTGGTATGCAGGATTGTTGGGTGGTCAACCACAAGCCTATTGAATCTGGACCCGATTGGTTATAAACTTTGGTGGCCATCTTTAATTTATGCGAAACCGTAACAGCTTTCTCGTTACCAAGATACCTTTAGAACGACTTACCCTAGACACATCAAACTTGCCGTGCACATCCATATGCTTGTGACCCAGAACCCTATTGAATCTGGACCCGATTGGGTGGAAACTTTGGCAGCCATCTTTGATTTATGCGAAACCATGGATCTTGTGTATCTCGGAAACCATTTCGCTGTTCAGTGTGGAACTTGGTATAGATTATCGATACACCAAGAAAATTTAAAGGAATGACCAAACCAGTTTCTCTGATTGGGTGAAAGCCTTGGCGGCCATCTTTAATTTATGCAGAATCTTTAATGATGTATTTCTCTGATACCATTGAAGTGTTCTATACGAAACTTGGTATTCAGCATCGATGTATCAAGAGACTTGCAATGAATAACCATGCATCAGTTTTTACCCCTCGACCATTTTGGCCTCGGGGTATTGTCGTTGCCATGTACGTTCGTCCGTCCGTCCGTCCATTAACGCATTTTAGGCAAAACCGCTTGAGATACAACCACCAAATTTTCAACACTTATTTATCTAGTGCTAAGTCAGACGCCTATTGAAAGTGGCTTCCCTCGGCCCATATTTTACAGAGTTCTGCCCCTTTACAGATGTATTAATTTATATGCCTGAATATAACCAACTATATCTGCAGAACTGTGTTTGGTATAGCTACTATATTTTGAAAACTTATTTATATTGTTGTATTGTACAAGCCAACAAAGGATTACTCGCCTCGGCTTATGGAGTTATGCCCCTTTTGGATGTAATATTCTTCGATTTTGTTATCTGTAGTTGAATGTACAAGTTATATCTGCAGATCTGTGTTCAGTACAGCTTATTCATCTCGGTTCTTATTTTACAGTAGTGCTAAGTCAGATGCCTATCGAAAGTGGCCCATACTTTACAGAGTTATGCCCCTTTTACTGATATATTAATTTCTATTTCTGTCCTATATACCTGAATGTAACCAACTATATCTGCAGAACTGTGTTCGGTATAGCTACTATCTTTTGGAAACTTATTTATATTGTTGTATTCTACAAGCCAACAAAGGATTACTCGCCTCAGCTTATGGAGTTCTGTCCCTTTCGGATGTAATAATCTGCAATTTTGTTATCTGTAGCTGAATGTACAAGTTAAATCTGCAGATCCATGTTCGGTACAGCTTATTCGTCTCGGTTCTTATTTTACAGAGTGCTAAGTCACACGCCTATCGCAAGTGGCTCCCCTCGACCCATATTTTACAGAGTTATGCCCCTTTACAGATATATAATTTTTCTATTTCTGTCCTATATGCCTGAATGTAACCAACTACCAGTATATCTTGATCATCCCACATAGAACTATCTCTTCCCCAATTCACACTACACCTGGGTCACAATCACTTGGGGAAAGCCGTGGGGTTTTGATTAGATCAATCTCATGTTCTGAGAGGCGGGAAGGATGGCCGGCCATTTTTAATTTATGCAAAATCATTAATGATCTCTATCTCTGATCCGTTCAAGTGCTCGATGTAAAATTTGGTAAACATCATCGATGCATCAAGAGACTTATGATGAATGACAGAACTGGTTTCTCTGATTGGGCGGAAATCTTGGTGGCCATCTTTAATTTATGCAAAATTTTTAATGATGTATATCTCTGATACCATTTAAGTGTTCTACATGAAACTTGGTATACAGCATCGATGTATCAAGAGACTCGCAATGAATAACCACATCAGTTCCTCTGAATGACGGGAAGGATAGGCAGCCATCTTTAATGTGCAAGTGCTCGATGTAACATTTGATATACATCATCATTGCATCAAGAGACTTATGATGAATGACAGAACTGGTTTCTCTGATTGGGCGGAAATCTTGGTGACCATTTTAATTTATGCAAAATCATTAATGATCTAATACCATTTTAGTCCTTCATATGAAACTATAAATCATCGATACATCAAGAAACTTACAATTAATGACAACCAATTTGTCTGATTAGGTGGAAAACTTGATTGCCATCTTTAATTTATGCAAAATCTATACCTCTGGTACTGTTCAAGTGTTTGATGCAAGACTTTGTATACATCATCAATACATCAAGAGACTAAAAATGAATGACTAAACAGTTTTCTCTGATTGGATGGAAACCTTGGCATCCGATTTCAATTTATGTAAAATCATTGATGATCTATATATCCTTTGATACTGTTCGAGTGTTCAGTATGATGCTTGGTATACATCAACAATACATCATGAGACAAGTAATGACTGCCAGTATCTCTGATTGGACAGAAAACTTGCGGTCATTTCTTATTGCAAGTTTTTTGATAATCTGTATATTTGTCACTTGACTGCTTGATGTTCCTGATGTTTTCAAAGTAGTATGGTTCAAATTGAATAGATTGTGAATGGCTGGCACCCAGAGCCGAGGGGTTTTAGATGCGCGGCTCCATATTCCTATCAAAAACTCTATATTACTTGGCTGCGCCTCCCACTGAAAATTGGAAGATTTAGTATTATTGCTCAGATTATTATTAGGGTTCAAAGCAAGAATGGCTTGAAGCCTCTTGTTTTTGTTCAGAATATTTTTGTTCTTCCTCCATATTTTTCGCACATGATATGTCAAATTATTTATTATACATGTAGTTCTCCAATGCATCCAACATCCCACACTGGATTTATCATATTTTAATCTTTTACAAGCCAGTGCTAAAGCATCTTCTGCATACAGCCAAATCTTTCAGGCTTTTACATATGCATTTTCCATTCATTGTGTACCAATATACACTGACTAAAACTGTCTGACTGAGGGGTTGTTGCACCTTTTAGGTGATGCCTCATGTTTACATACCAATGCAATCCGAGAGTAAAACATCAATGATTCAGGTTACAAACTCTGATAATAGGCGAATGGAGGAAGATCAGTAAACTGGGAAACTTGATACACTTTAACCCCCTCTGTACCGTATGGGTAAAAAAATATAGGTCAATGATTGCCCGTCATTTGCTACAAATTGTTTCATCATTTATCTTGTTCGATAGCTTGGACTATCAAATTTGAAAATATGTAGGCGATGATAAGTATATCACAGCTCCATTCATGCTCATGACATTGTTGATACCAGTTTGTAACTGTTAAAAATGAATAGCAAATATGCACGGGGACGTCACCGCGCATACCAAATGCATACTGGGAACTGGGTAATATTTCGCCCCTGCCCGAAGAGAGAACATGAATGACAAGGAAGATACAAAACTCTTCGTGTAAGACCATACGAATAATGTCGCAGGATTAGAATACTAAAGTCTGTGCGAGCGATTTAAAAGCACTGGAGAGGTCTGGGTCAAGTTATCAGCATAGAATAAACAACAACCAGGTTTAGGTTTGATCTTCAATAGGAGTACGGTCGGCGGATGGAAAGGACAAAGCACTTGTAGAAGACTGCAGGAGCAAAGCCTCAACAAATCTGAACACTTTTTCAATACGATGTGTCCAACCCGTTTTTCCTGGAGAAAACCATTTGTAATCAAATGTTATGGTGATGTAAAACAGGCCCTTCCTCTATTAATTCAATCACTTAGAAACATTATTTTGAAGTCTACTTTCAGCTCTGATTGTTCAAAACTGGTCCCAAACCCTGATGACGTATTATATCTCTCACAATCCCATGATGAATTGTGTATTCATTCATCTGCTGGACACCTGATCACTTATCTAGAAATCTAACATCGCTTATGTAACACGAAACCAATTAAATTGGCATTGTAACCCAATACACCAAATTAAAGATTGCTCTTCCCACTGGGCCAGTCCAGGGACCTCCCATGTGCTTGGCAATCAAGTTGACGTCATGTTACATGAGGGAGGTAACAGGCTAATTGTATAAAGATCCCCACCAGCCAATTAATTGTCATGGATGTTGGGGGCCTGCATGGCATCAAGGGATAGAAGTGGGATTTTGTCATGGATGTAGGGGGCCTACGTCATCAGGTTCAGGACAATTGGATTAATCTTCCAAGACGTTGGCAATGGAAAATGTCATTCAATCTGACTTCTTAAGAGTTTTAAGGCAGTGTAAAAGGGATTCAATGATTGGAGGGATTACCTCCCTTTTTGTGGTAATAATTGGGAGGTTAGTACTCCATATTTTCATTGCTGACTCTATACAAGAAGACAAAACACATAAGTAACTTGTTCAAAGTTGGCATTTTTATTGCACACTGACGTTTGATGAAGTCACTACTACGTACTTTACACTGACGACTACACAGTACCATCTTTGGTTTATATATACGAGTACCGTTGACAAGGCTGCGTAGTAACAAAGGCTGCCCTATAGTGACTAAATTAATCATTATTTAATAAGATTAATCAATATAATTGAATAATCATAATTAATTAATATTACTCACTAGTAATGAGTAATTCATTAATCATTAAATAATGATGAAAAATTGATCATGAATGAATTGATTTCCACAGACCAGTTGGACAAAACCTGCACTGTACAAAACACGAACTAACAGGGAGTTCAAATATTTCAACTACACGTACATGAGGATAGGACCTCACCAGTTTCACGACGACTTTAATGAAAAATAGTGTGTAAAAAGTGTCATACATGTCGAAAAGCATACACATATGTATTTAAGTATACACTGGCAACTTGGAAGCGTCATTGCTGGAACTCAAATACCCTAATTGTATTATAATCTTTTGTCGTTTGGCTTGCACAGTGTATATATAAGAATGCACCAAAATGGTCCATTTTATTTTGGTTGATAGGACTGGTACATCAGACTAAGTGTCCGTTACCTCATTCCCGATTAGGATTAACAACTTTATAACCATAGCTTGTTAAGTTGGAAATTTAGCTTGGGGCCATTCAAGTATTATGTACGCAAAAAAAAAAATGAATTTTTGACCCCCCTCCCATATGCAAAATTTAACCCAGCGGACATAGGGAAAAATCATGATCACTGCATATGTAATACTTGAAAGCCCCCTTGTGCATAATAACAATGCACAATAGAGATTCTAAACACGATAAAGATATACACCTTTTTCCTCCCCCACTCCTCTCAAGAAAGCTCAACATAAGAACGTTACTTTTAAGTTGATAGATTGTACTGTAACTTCCTCACAACATTGTTTTCAATTAAGATACAGTATGTACTTCATTTTTTATAATATATTCTGACGGCTCCACTGACTAAAATATGAAACAATACAATCACCACATTTGCTTGCCTTGAGAATATCGAGAGAATATTGTCAAGAATATAAATCTGACATCGATAACCAAATGATATTACAAAAACAATGACACATGTACACTTTCTACAACGAAGATTTGGTTATAAAGACATGGAGAGAAAAGGACACCTTGGCACATGCCAACAACAGATTGGATAAAATATTTCACCAATGTTAACCATGGGTCTATAAAATTCTTTATCAAAGTGACTAGACTTTTGAAATAGGCTGTGTGGTGTTCTATTAAAACTAGTGTCGAGTTTCCATGGCAATGCATATGATATGTACACTTATCAACAACACGAAACACATCCATGCAAGTCTAGGCAAAAAACCGATAAAAAACAAGTAATGGTGACCATGGTAACCGTAAACTACATGTATATACAGTATCACATGGACTCCATATTTTGATCTTCGGGCAAACATGTACATACTAGCTGGCATGACTGGACGACATCAAAAATGTTACAACACATTTTTCAAAATGTAATTCTCAGATCTGTTTCCTTTGTTACGCCAAAATAAATTAACGACTTGTAAGTACAATGTGGAAGAAAGCTCACAAACTTCGCAGTTTCAGAAAGTTCTGTGTTAGGCATTCAGCTCGTGGACAAGAATGACAAGACAGACTTTGTCAAAATGTCCGCTGTGAAAACAAGAAATCTGGACGATGTATACGTACTGACATGTACATATATCAAACTGGTCCCTAATATTAAACAGTTCACAATCTCAAACTGTCAAGTTAGGCATGTGGCAATGGCAGATAAAAGTCACATGCACATGAAAACTCAAGGGCACTCTGACCGACATTGCACGGGGCCAGGGTCACCCGAATATAAATGTACGACATATATCGAGTAGGGATACACATATATATATATGATAAGTAATTAACAAATCTAATTAACGACGATAGCTCCATCAAAATACTTTGACAATAAATACTGTTTCATATCAATTTACAAAATGCAAGCTATGGCTACATATATACTTAAATACCACTTATATACTGTACATTGATAATATATTTGTTCACTTTTAAAATAGCATGATTTAACACAGTACAGGTAATAATTTATACAGGGATTTGATAAAAATCTGACATTGAAGCTAATAAATCGATAACCATTAATGCATTATTTCAATTAGTGCAGAATGTAAAATGTATACATGTCGTTGGGAGTAATTTAATTGATATTAATTCAGTACCCTATTGAGATATTTAAATGCAAATTTTTCGCGTTGGCAGAACATTTCGGAGATACGGAGATGACAACTCCACTGCATATTAAGGTCATCAGATCTGTCATGCAGTGAAAAGCAAAGAAGTAAAACGTATGAAGAGCTGTCATATATCGCGATCATTCCAACAGGACTCCTAGAACGGAGAATCCCACCCTCCATTGCAGACCGTATACATATACTGCGTGCCTTAGCTGTATTTTTCCAGGGAAGGCATAAAATTTATTATCCAGTTTGTAGGGTACAGAGGGAATCCATGTCACTGAAACATCGCAAATACACAATTTGTTCAAACTATATGTAGTAACATACAGAATCCCACCAGCATTTTTTTGTACGAGGTTCCCTATAATCCATTCCCATGAGTTATCTCCCTTCCATCCAGTTTTATTATTTGTTTATACACAACTACAAGTACACGTCATCATGTAGCACTGACAGGCTTTCATGGTAATGTCCAAGATATTATTTTAGGATAAAAAAAATTCAACTCAATAATGTCGAACCTGGGATATGATGATATCATAGCTGTTCAGCTTTCACAACACTAGCTTGAAAAGACATGGAAAATGAAAAAATATAAATGCATATAACTAAAGTAACAGAATCTAACAGAATTGGTGATGATGCAAGTATTCTTTGTGACAATGCAAATATATTTGGTTACAATGCAAGCATAATTCCCAGAATATATGAAATATATGGAATTTCACGAGAAATCCTCTTGACCAGCTAAAAGATATAATGCATATGAGCATGATTTTGGACTCTTATCTCAACTTCCTTTTTCTAATAACTTTGATCAGCCCCTGATTCCATGGTGATAATATTTCACTTCATGTTATTGTATTACTAGAGGATTTGCCATAAATATATCACATGAAACAGGAAAACATGCACACCGTCCGGTTTTGTTTGTCTTTTTCTCAGCAAAATTACAATGAGATAAATGTGTCAAAGGAATAACACAACCATTACATTTATTGACCACAGAGTTGTTGGGATTCATACAAGTCTAACTGTTAAGTATTTGTAAATTCAAATTTAGAGATTTTGGCATTTGATTACATTGCCAAAGTAGATTTACATTGCTATTTTCTTCTTCTGATTTGTATGCAGTACAATCACTCTTAATGAAATTCATATTAATGTATTATGGATTATTATTTATTTATGTTTATGACTGAATTTTATCTGATTTCATATACCAGCGGCAAAACCCGGAACTACATGCATCAATCCCTGGAGCCAAGTGATCTCACTACTACATTACAGCCGTGTCATGTTAAATAAGAATGGGTTTGCACTAGACACAAAATAGCAGTACCCAGAACATCGCACAAGCAAAATTAAAATTCCATGTCACCATGAAAAAGTCAGATGAAGATGAAAAGACATAAGGTATAAACGTCAATTTCTCAAAAAAAGGCAAACTTTGTTTATCATACAAAATATAAAATGAAAAGTAGAAAATGTTTTAAAATATATTGCAGAGATATCGAGGCCACAGGTTTTACATCCATCGATGAACAACATTTGAACATAAAAAAAATAAATAAAATAAAAAAATAAAACGTGAAAATCCCCAATGAGGCAAGCATTGCAATAGTATGAATACATGTTCTTATCGAACAACAGAACTACAATGTCTTTAACCATAGAAGAGAGTGGGACAGGAGATTTTCCTTCTTTTTTTTTTAAATTACCTCAACGTCGGACAGGACATTCTGAGGGTGCAGAATAATACCAAGTGATATGATAAACACTCGATAATATCTTTGGTCCAACAAATATTGTCCAACATAATATCTCAGGGCCTGATTTCGGATCAGAGACAAACTTAGCAGAAAAAAGGAATATCCCAAGACCCATCTTTGCTTCCATAACCATGTAGAACACATGAAAAAACCCCAGTTATGTCGCATCATACATGTATCTCAGAGATTTTTAACTTATTCTGGTATCACATCATTTCTTCAAATTAAGTAAACTACAATATGGTCAGGGAAATATCATCTAATAACCAAATCATGATGTGCCGATTCCACCTTTTCTATTGGACATCTGCTAGATATAAATTGCCTGTTGCCACTAATCTACAAGTGTTTGATATTTCTGTTATCTGGTCAATGCAGGATCTTGTTAACTTTGGCTACTACATTAGGCCCACTGACATATTTCCTTTCAGATACCGAGTCCACCTCGGTCTACTTACAAAGGGGCGTCATATCTATGGCGTTTCAATTGTCATCCTAGCGTCCATAACATTTCCTCAGCTTTTGTAAGATATTACATCCATGATAATAAGAGAGTACACTTAATACAGTCAGTACAGAGATTAATATATACCTCATGATACATGCGAATTTGTGGACATGGATTTGGTCAGTGAAAATTATATATGTATTTAGTTTTGATGACCAGCACTTGACCGGCAGTCAGACAATACACTCTACAGTGATGAGACCCTCTTAAAGTCTAAACCATCATATCTCTCAAACATTGCCCTATTTTCTGTTTACTGTATCACGCTTTCAACTTTGGTCCCATTCTCCAGCGGCCATCATTTTACATTATGATAAGTGCATGAGAGAGCATTAGCTCTCTAGGCTTACTGGACCAGATATATATCATTTGATTCCTGCCCCTGCAGGAACATCACCACGACAGTTCGCTTCAGCTGGTCAGTGAAAATTTAGTCCACAGAATTGTGTTGTCAGAATTGTATGACGATGTGAAGACTTGACAGAATCATGTTATTGATAAAGAAAGCAGACATTATAATAATGAAGTTTTTGAAGTACATGTAAAAACAAAACTTTGTCAACTGTATATACTGTAGTTTTGTAATCATGATCAAACACTGTTAAAGGGATTCCCAATAAATTTCAGAAAGATGTCAGCTCATTTGTGGCCTTCTATTTAGACCAATCACCCCCACCCCACTCTGTCCAGTACTACCACAATGACTGAGGACTGATGGAGCAAACATGATAATTTTTAACCTCTATAAACCAGAACTCTCAGTGTCAAGACATGACACGAACGATCTCGGCATTTATTTGGTCAGATTCGACAGGCTTCACACTAAATGTATGTATGCTACGGATGAAACTTTCATAATTCATAAGCACTGCTTGCTCGCCTTATAGAAACTCAATGACATTCAGTTTGATATTTTGACATCTTTTTCATGCTTCATCTTGTCACAGTTCTACACGACATCTCACCAGCACCTCCTCATCACACAGTTTGGATGAAATCAGACATTTTTTTTGTGCAGCGCATCAAATAGTTGACTAAACGGACTGGAGACTTTTGTTTTGTTTCTATGTATCACGTTCCATACTGTATGCTTTCCTGGAAGAAACTCTGCTGAATGAAAACACTTTCCAGGAAGAAACTCTCTGCTGAATGAAAACACTGTGAATATACATAATATATCAGCTGATCGCCTGATACTCAAAGGGAGCTAATCCAATACATTCTGGCAAGGGAAGCAACTCTTCAATGAGTCAACTAAGTCAACTTTCAGCCCTTGTATTTCAAAACCACAACACTGACTGACAAAGATTCACGGATCCATCAAACGAGTACAATTTCTTGTTATGGCTTCCGAGTTTCATTTCGATCAAGGAATCCTATTTTGTGTAGTGGCTGTAACACTGGACATGTTCAACTTGGAATACGATTCTTGGCGTAGGTTTATTGACTTAGCACAAATTGTAGAAAAGTTGCACCTGCACCAAAAACGATGTCACTGGCACAAAGTTTTATAAATAGCCATAAAAAATTTTCGAGAAAAAATGAACGAGAAAATCTCTCTCACAAACATCATGGAACTTCAAATTTAATGGCACTGGCCTTGCACAGCATCTGTTTAGTTATAACACATGTGACTGTCTAAATGCTTGCTCAATCATCGAGATGATGGCCTCTATGTATGTACTCTGTTTTCAGGCTATTGCAGTCTCAACCAGAGACTCTTTTATCAATTCACCAAAGTTTGACTTGGCCTCGACAGGTTTCAATGAAGCACTGTTGAATTTGTCCTTATGACTGGCTAGCGGGTCATGTTCCTGCTCAGTGACGGCTTGGAATGCAATGTCCATGTTCGCGCATAATGAGAGCTGTTCTGGTAGAAGGTTGGTCTGGGATAGGCCATCAACTTTCTCCAAATTGAAGAGAGACTTGACAGGTTCATGACTGGACATTTCAAGGGCTTCCCCGCCAAAGCCATTCAAGGGAGTCGTATTGACGTAAACAGGTGACCTTGAAGGGTCACTCCCTACACTACTGCATGTGTTGTCAGAGTATTGTGGATGTGGGCTAAGTGGGAAATCATCCAGGCTACCCCCACAAATGCCATCCGTGTCCGAGTGGATTGACCCTGAAGAGCTAGTGAAGGGAGGTAACTCAGTTTTGGGGTCTTTTCCGAGAGTTTGATTCTTCATGTGTGAGGAGATTCCAGGACATTTCTCAGCTAACTGATCGGAGGTCGTGTCCGTCATGGTCGTGTACGAAAAGGCTGCCTGACTGGATGCCGGGTAGTCCGGCGTCTGCGTCCCAGCCGTCCATGATGTCGGTAGAGTTTGTGTCTGTTGCTCCGATGAAACAAAATCAGGTCGACTTACGGGATTCAAGATGTCCGTAATCGGCTCAAGTTTGTACATGCTGGCAGCTGATGAATTATTGAGATTGATATATTTCGGATGAGATGTCGTTTCAATAACAGGGGGTGTCACCGATCCGTTACAGAAGTTTGGGGCGGTGGGGCCAGTCACGGTGTTGAATGTAGATAGATTTTGATATGATTTGTTATAGGTATTGCTGTTATCTAAGCTGTTCTCACTAGAGCAGTCACTGCTTTCCGAATATGAACTCTCGTCCGGCTTGAACTGGAAAATCCCGGCAGAGTTATCTCCCCCATAAAACTCTTCTTCGTTGTGGTCAGTGAAGAGAAGCACGCGTGGAAGTGGGGGCGGTAGCACCCCTGAAGATGGGGGCCCGACTATGTTCACATTAGTAATGGATTGAAGATTGGCCCCCGTCAACTCGGAGGTAAAGTGGGGCTGGGGTGGTGCCAGGCAATGCTGATCTGCTTCTAAAGTCCGCGAATACTGAGCTTGTGCCTCTTGCATCATGACGTGACATACCTCTGAGTTTTGACAATCGCGACAACTCCCTTTCTCATTACTGTTGAACTCGGCGGGATCCTCGTCCCTTTCTGTCAATTCACCATTGTTATGATCATCCGCGATCTCAAGCAAAGTTCTGTCTTTGACCTGTTGCTGGCCCGACTCGATCGAGAGGAGTTGGCGTTGGGCTTTCAACGCCCGCGTTTCCGCATCTTTTCGCTCCAGTTCAAGTCTCATCAGCGTGTGTATGAAGTGAGTCCGTACCCTAATGGGGTTAAACTCGACGCGCCCCTCCTGGTTCCCGCAGCCATCCTTAGTGCAACCACACGGGAATGACAGCCGATCCACCTGGCATTTAATACCGGCCAGGCTACACTCACACGTGGCTGGATCACAAAATACTTTACAGTCACATCCGCACACTTCCCGTGAGATCCGAATATTCCTACACTCGTCTTTTTCCTGGCCATCAATCTTTTTAACTCCTGACTGACGCAGCAGGACGCGTCGCTGGCGTATGGGTACAGGTTGAAGAAAGTAGTACTCGTCAACCTCGGGATCGCTCTCCGAGTCGCTCTCGGAATCCTGATCTGAGTCACTCTTATCCTCCAGTGCTAATGGTTTCATGGGCTTTAGTAAGCTGACAAACTTGCCCTGCTGTTTTTGCTCGGCAAGAATCATTTTGTGAACGCGTTTCTGCTCTTTGGTGTACTCTCCTAGGGTGTAATCCTCTGTGTGTAAGTGTTTATCAGCCATACCTGTAACAGATCACGGAGAACAATTAACAATTCTATCCATCAATCATAATAATTCATATTAGGTCTCTTCTTTTACCTATTTGTTGGTTTACAAATTTGGCTGTTGAAAAGACCTGGCCATCTTGTTCATCCCCACAATGTATGCCAGTCTGAGTAAAACAAGAAGAGTGCATATCACATTCAGGGCAAATTTGGGCACACCCCGCCCAGATCAGTGAAAATATTCAAAGTCCTAGAATTCTGGCAAAACAGATATTCTTCGACACAAATATGACTCTCCATGAACACTGATTCTCAATGCAAGAATAATATTTACAAAAAAAATAAAAATATGTATTTTTTTTTTGTTCTCTAATTTGGGTGCATCCTAATTTGGGCACAGCATAAAATGTTGTAACTAGGGTGTAATCTAAAGCCCTGACATTGCATACTGTATATGAAATTGTTTCAGGTGTTTCTGTTCTAAAACAACAAGGATAAATGGGGAACCGAGAGGGGTGTGTGTCCTGGTACATGTAGTGAGGGTGGTTAACTGGAGAACAAATAAAATGTTGACTTTTTGTTCAAGTTGAAGAACTCCACTACCCCACAAGGAGCTTTGATTATGGTCGAGAAATATACAGAGTTTGATTGCATATCACCACAACACATGAACTGATAAGTGAAATTAAGATTTACCCAGTGTTGAACCCCCTTCACTGGGTACGCAGGTAAAGCCTTGTATCCTGGGGAAGTGGTAGACCGTCACGCCCTGAAAGTTCACCGACCGTTTGACCTTCTTGACCTTCCTCGGAAAGCATCCTGTGAAATATATGAAAGAGAAATGAAAAATTAGAAACTCTCCTTATGTACATGTAGATACACTCCACAAAACTGGTTGGATAGATTAATACAAACAATAATTTCAAATACATGTACCACCAAAACTGAATCTTCATCCACATCATCACAATATCTGACACAGCCAATCCTAAAATAAATGTCTAAACAGTGCATGTTAATGCTACATTGAGAGTTTGGGGTGGAGGAGGGGGCGGGGGAGTTGAGACAGAAGTGACAACTGGTGCTTGGGGTCTACACCTCAGTTCCCACCCTTATTGAAAAACATTTTCCTGGACTTTCATTTCAAGGACCTTTCAAGCATTAGATACCAGGGTTAGATGCAGGATTTTCGCCACAGTCCTTGTTTGAAAATAGCTTTGTCATTATTTGAAAAAACGAATTTTGCAAAATGGCTAATATCACTCAAATGGTGTTGAACATGCCAAAACATTGTCAGTTTGTGTTCTTTGAGTGTTTTACACAAGTGAGTGAGTGAATAGGGTTTAACGTCGCTTTCAACATTTTTTCAGCTATATCACGACGGGGAAGGGAAGGGAGGGGAGGGGGAGGGGCAGGGGTACCTACTTGTAACAGAGCAGATCTAATGCTGCCATTTTATAGTGCTTTTACACAAACTACTGTGCCTTTTGCCCCTGATATTCACTTTAATCTATGAGTTTTCTAAAATAAAATCATTTGATTTTGTGGAAAAATTGTCATTTGATTTTATAGTTGTGTCCTTGTTAAGGACGCTGTGAGACCCTGTATCTAACTCTGCATGATACACAGACATTTCTTGCATTCTCAATACTTGAATTGCTTTGAAATGATACATGAATTGCAGGCAAGCACCTAAAAGGTGCGTGGACCCCTCAGCCTGTTTTTTTTTAGTCAAGTAGGATCAGGGCTGCATCTAGAGCCAGTTTAGTTTTGGAAAACATATGGGCACCCAAAACTCAAATGAAACAAAAAACGGAAGTGTTGTTTTTGTTCAATTTGAAAAGATTTCTGAAGGAAATACTCCTAGAAAAAGCTTCTGGAAGCCTCAATATCGATCCGATTGCATAGCTGGGTATTGAATTTCATGTTAATAAACCTCTGTTTTGTGATTGATCACAGGCTCTTTGCGCCGAAATTCACTTAAAAAAATTGGACCCTCAATAATGAATTACGAAAAGGAACTGGGAGTTTGGGATCGGAACCTGCAAAAAATCCCTGGATACCGTATATAACAGACTACGGTTTCACGTGAGTGATGTGCTGGGATTACAGCATGCAAGGAAGTGTAGCTTTATCAGTGGCAATTTATGCATTGCACAAGTGTGATAACAAGTAAACACACTTATTGACACAGGCCAACCCTTATCATTATTTGGGGGGGGGGGGAGCTCCAGGTATGCAAACTGATTCAAAATTGCACACAGTCAGGCTAAAAATGGGCTCTCCTAATCACTCGTTTTACATAATTTCCAAGGTACAGTAACATGTTTGGTGACAAAAATTGAAGCATTATGTTGTACCAGTTAAATGTGTGGACACAAATATGGTTCATGCAAAAGTTTTAGAATAAATCATATGATGTAGAATAGAATGATTTAATAGCAAAATTTAAGAAAAATGTTGTCCTTCATTCAATAATAATCATGAATGGACCAGGCTTTCTTGTATCAGGGAACCTTCAAAATTCACAACGAAACATGCAACCAAGGGTTCCCGATGGGCATAGATAACAGTGCAAAAGCTAAGCCATCAATAAATTAAAAAATAAAAAAAAATAAAAAATCATGAAATTATCATAGCCATCTGAAAATCTAATCATTTCATCTGTCAACATTCAGGAAGCTCTCACCAAAGTTTGGTCAGGCCCGACTTGATAGATCTGCAGATATTCAGCGGACAAGAACATGTTGATGGGCATAGATAACAGTGCAGAAGCTAAGCCATCAATAAATAATAATTATTTTTTTTAAAAATCATGACATCATCATAGCCATCTGAAAATCTAATCATTTCATCTGTCAACATTCAGGAAGCTCTCACCAAAGTTTGGTCAGGCCCGACTTCATAGATCTGCAGATATTCAGCGGACAAGAACATGTTGATGGGCATAGATAACAGTGCAAAAGCTACGCCATCAATAAATAATAAAAAAAAAATAATTAAAAATCATGACATCATCATAGCCATCTGAAAATCTAATCATTTCATCTGTCAACATTCAGGAAGCTCTCACCAAAGTTTGGTCAGGCCCGACTTCATAGATCTGCAGATATTTAGCGGACAAGAAAATGTTGACGGACGGACGGACGGACGCTAGGACGGACGGACGTACGTACATGGCAACGACAAGACCCCACAGCCCTATGGGCTGAGGGGTAATAACCAACACCATAATAAGGGAACTTGTTTTTATCAAGGCTAAAATTCAACTTTCCAGAACAAGCAGACAATAAACTGGAATTTCAAGTACTTCCAAAATTGGTAACATAAAATTCAAGAAGTTTTCAAGCATCTGAGGGAACTCCATAATATTTAAATTTGAATTTTTATATGCGAAGAAAAAAAATGAAATGTAATTCAAATTTGAAGATTTTTAAATCTTCATAAACAATGGGAGGCTTTGCACAATAGGGTTAGAAGATCAACCGGAAGTGTTAGTTCTGTCAGTTGATTGGTTAAACTGGGCCAAAATCTACAAACGGGAAGTGGTAAACACAGAATCTGATTGGACAGTTGTTATTGTGGAAGTTCAACGTTGTTATGGGATATTAATGCACATCTGACGAGTCTAAAAATTCTGGATATATCCTTGAAAACGAGACAGTCTACTAACCACAGGACCAGCCCTACCTCTTAGTAACCGTGACAACACTGTAAACATGTCTATATATACAAGTACATGTAGTGTTGCAGACATCTGCAGTGATAAGGCCAAATTAATATAGAATCAAGGTGTGTGTGTAGGTGTGTGTGTGTGGGCTGATGCCGGTCTTTATCTAATACATCAGATAATGTAGGAGTGGCTTGTGTTCTGATATGTTTGTTGATTTAAGAGAGTATCACCTGTGAATGGCTTCACTGGATAGTTGATTGGACAGAAGAAGGTCCAATGGCTGTTATGTGCCTGAACAGTGAGTGAGTGGATATGAGTTTATGTCGCTTTCAACATTATTTTAGTCATATCACAATGTTTGAGTCCTATTCGTTTTCACACCTGGAAACCCCATGAGTAGGGTCCTATTTCTTTCAACACCAGGGATCTCATGGGAGCGGTTTCTTTTTACACCCGAAGATCAAGTTAGCTTATATTATTGAATATGTAATTATGACTGCAATCCTTTACACCTTCCTACTTTACGTTGTCGTTTAACTCATCGACTACGACAAGTCGCTGTGAGTAGCACGGAATAAGTTACACAAATCATGTAAAATTATGCATAAATTATAAGCCGGTGACATCGGTTCTCCGGCGAAAATTTATGTAAAAGGAGACGCTCAAAGCGGCTTGTCGTAGTCTTCCGTCCAGTTGAGTTAATAAGATTTCATCACATGTGGACAATCACACAAAGTGCGTGAGAGCGATCGAGTGCCTAAAATATTACCATCTGCATTTGTTTGTCGATGACAAAATTAGAATTTCATCCAGTTGTACATGAATCCAGACACTGCTATTCTGCCCATTCTACAGCCTGGGGGTCATTGCATGAACTGTGCTTGAGCCCAAGTCCGTGTGTAAGTCATACTTTGCATAAGCATAGCTAGGCCTACCCGTGTCACAAAGCATTTAAAGTTACGCAAAGCCGTAAGTTATTGCTTAACTTCACATCTGCCAGAGAGTATGCTTAGCGTGAGCGCAACTTTGCCTGCATGTAACCAGGTCTGTAGTAGATTAATCTAATGACATAATTGCTCAAAGGCTATGTGCAGCATTTCACACCTTCTTTCACAGAAGAGCGAATATAAGAGTTATGATCCTTAGCCTCAAACACAGATTGCTCTGATGTGTAATTATCGAAGTAAAATATTTGCAATGTCCATTGGTGGCTATGAATATAGCATATTGGTTAAACCTTGTATCCCATAATAATTACATGTATTGCAGAGGCGGAAATCTGGAACTTAAGTATTGTGTAAATTGGTATGTAATTATGTCTGCCTTGCGCCAGGTTCGTGAAACTCGTGTAGAGCCAGGTGTGGTGTGAACACAATGCAGGTGAAGTCCTTACATCGATCATAACTCAAGCTAGTTTCATGTGATGATCCCCTGTTCAAAGTTTAGGGGAGGCCCTTACTTCATACTGAGCTTAGCAAAATCGGATTTCAGGGTTCCCACTCTACACATCACGACGTTGTTAAAAATGATATAAAATCTGCCTGCATCACATTTTGCCAGGTTTTTCCTATCTCCCATATTAAATTTTCCGTTGCATGAATCTCTGGTCTTACGCACATCTATGTACAGGTGTCTGATCTATTATCGTACGTGTTTGAAGGTTTATTTGTAATGTATGAAAAAGTATTTCTCGAAATGACATGAAAACTGATGATTGCTGAGCCCGTCAAATTTCTTCCATTAATAGTATAACATCGATGACGTTACTCCCTTCTGCATGTGCGGAAGCTATTTTTAATTCGACTTTCCAGCTCAATTCCCGCAGTGGGCAGTAACAGTTATTGGACACCCATCGCGAACAAAGGATTTCACAATGAAGTACAATATATTTTCAAGTTTTGTGCATAAGAAACTTTCGAGTTCGAACGTGAAAGATGATACGATTATTGTTCAATTTCCTCCCTTGTGACATCATATTGTCTTGTCGTCATAAGCACAACACGTGCGCATGAGATGCGTGACCAATAACTGATCTGTCCGATAACTCATCTGACTGCTGTACATGTAAGTTTGCCACTTCCGATTCCTTGCATAGTACAAGTGGTACACTACTGAGTCAGCAGCTAGTGCAAAAGCCTGGCATTATTATTATTCCAAAAGTCCAAAAGGAGAGAGGGTACTTTGGATGAAGGCGAGAGAAAACAGTCGATACTTGGTGTAAGACCTTTTGTGTAGCTGAAAAGCCTTGACCTATTGTTGTCCTCGGACTTGGTTTATGTACATGCTTTGTCTCGTGATTCTTTACTGAGCAAACAGTTCTGTAGTAAATTACCTTTGACAGCGACCTCGACACTTCCGTCAGTACCAGTGCTGCTGTTACTGTTATCGTCACCGTCAGAGCATGGCGGCGTGCTGTCCACCTCGTCTAACTTCCGCTTAGGCATTGTGAGAAAGGAAACTTCCTGTATTCAATGTTCAATTCAAAACTTGAACAAGTTGCTACTCCCTCGGACAGAACTGTTAACCGGCGTCTTTCAGCATGACTGAAATAGACAAAAAAAACAGGAATGATGTAAGACCCACAGCTATGAAGTAATACATTCAAATTACACACCTAATAATGTCATCATTCTGTAATGTACTTACACAGAATAATAATGTCATCATTCTGTAATGTACTTACACAGAATAATAATGTCATCATTCTGTAATGTACTTACACAGAATAATAATGTCATCATTCTGTAATGTACTTACACAGAATAATAATGTCATCATTCTGTAATGTACTTACACAGAATAATAATGTCATCATTCTGTAATGTACTTACACAGAAGAAACATTATGTTCAACATCTACCTGATGTGATCATGCCAATAATTCAGGTGTAGAAACAATGAACACTTCTTCTCCATTATTTAATATTGGGTTATTGAAAATTGGAAAATCACACAGATTTGTAGTGATTGAGAGTATGATTTAGCGTCACTTTGAACTATATTTCGGTCATATCACAATGTTTGGTTCCTACGTATTCCTTTTCACATCCAGAAACCACACGGGTAGGGTCCTATTCCTTTTAACACCCGGGACCCCACGAGAGGAGTCCTATTCCTTTTCACACCCGGGAACCTGACGGATGCCCCAATTAGTCGCCTCTTATGAAAAGCTCTCTGAGGGGCTGGGGCCTTTTCTTACAACAATCCCCGGGAGCCCCACAGGGCTACAGATTTGTAAATCATGGGGGACATACATGTTTTGCAAAGTTCCATATGTAAATGTGAATGGTTTTTCTATCTACCAGTACATATGTCAGATTTTAATAATTAGGTTAAGTTTCATTAAAATGAATAGATTGTTTATCATCACCTCCTGCCCCCAATTTTGCCTCTGCCCAGAATATTCCTTTTATTATTTTCTTTCTGCAATTTTTCGTTCTGCAATGTCTAAGAAAACAAGTTGTTTCAGCAATGTGTGTCGACAATCATGAAAAGTCTCATTTCACAAGCTTCGTCAGAGATTGGATGGATCGATGGATTTACTCGGACACTCCATCGTGATATGATGGGCACTGGTCATGCAGAACACGCCGTGCAATACGTTCCCCAACACCTTCCTAAAGATCCCTTGGACTAATGCTACAAATGTGCTAGCAACCTTCTATATCGCCTAATTTGTGTGTTCCCTGCGTCCCTTCACCATGACCTGCCTCGTGTCCTATTATATACCTGTTCAAATGTGTTTGTCAAATGTTAGCAATATGCCCGACCTCTAGTGCAGGAACACGATACTTAATTATGCCGACATCCCTCAGTCTCTATTCACATCCCCACGGTTTTAATATTCCCTAATTTTACAACTGGTAACAGAATCTCGAGCCAAGGTCCTCATTGATAATTGATGCTTTAAGATAGGATATTTCTGGATATATTTTCTATTCGCCTCATTATCACCTCAGGCGAACAGAAAATATATCAAAATAATATTCTCTGTGATCTGGTCGATTCCATTCAAGCCATTGAAAATTTCTGGTGACACTCTGCTGACACTATCATTATATGCACTCTACGAACCTTCATGGAACCATGCTCAGTCGCTGGTGAATTAAAATTACGCAAAATTGAACGTTAAATGTCAAATACTATTAAAAGTTCTCCATGATCTGATTAATAGTAATTTATGCTGAGTTTGTTCATGCTTACAAAATTAATTAGAGAACAATCAAATATTTACTTTGCTAACAGAATTCACAATTGCCAATTTACAAACAATTTTAACATCGCTTTCAACAATTTTTCAGTCATATCCCTGAGACCGTGACAGCCAGTCCTTGATCTGTCCTCTTCCTGCTGAGCACCAATCGAGGAAGATACAAGATCCATTTAAGTCATTGGTACGACTAGACCCGGGATGAAACCTGGGCCTGCCTCTGGCAAAGCTCTACCACAAGTAGTAAAATAGGAAGTTAACTTCCAATCCTGGGATCAGTCAACAGCCTTGCACTAATTGGATAGAATATATCACTTACACATTTAAGTGTAAGTCATAAATTCTATCCAATCAGTAATGGGTCATTCCATGAAATGGGGTCACCTTTAAGCACTCAAACTTAAAACCAGTGAATTTTCTAAAATATTACACTGATTTTAAAAACATTTATTCCTATTTAATGCCAGATACAAGTAGATATACATAAGATAACATCTTAGTTATATGTACGGCCATTACTTTTGGAGGACCATCGGTGTCCGCATATGAGGACACCCACGGACCCCAAAAATGTGACATTGCAAACATTGCAAACATTGATGCTTTTGTTTGCACTGTGTGCATGAATTGCTAATAAATTTGACCAATAAAACAACTTAAAGTATCGATCTGGCTCATGTCTTTCAATTTATTTTAGTTTATTTCATATCAGTCACCCTCAAATGCAGATTCTGGATGCATGAAACCCTCAAAATCCAGGGTGCGCGTGTAACGCTTGGTGTCCTCTTTTGTTACTTACCTTACCTCTTACCTGTCACCAAGAAAATGTCATTCAGTAGTCATTCAAAACTATTCTTGAGCTGGGCTAATCTTGTCTATTATCGATCCAAATATGACAGGATTTCGATGTTTCCTTAATAGCTGTAGTTGGAATATACTCTTATGTCTCGCTTTCGTGTCCTCTTTCATGTGTTACACGCACCACCCTCGTCTTGCATTTTACTTATTATTTTTTTTGACATGATTTACAATGTGCAGCAATGGAACCCAAAATTTGTGACATGGCTGGTGGAGCCACTTTAGAGTAGGTGTCATATAATGAGACAATTGCAAAAAATAGCGGGCAGGTAGTATTGTGCTTTTTCGTGTCCTGAACCGTTACCTTTGCCACTTCGTTACATGTGTGACAAACAAATGTTGATTCCAGAAGAACGAAAGTGAAACTAAGACCAGTCTTACAAATAAAATGTTCATGTGCCATGATCAATTTGATGGTAAAGTCTAGAGTTTGATGGCGACCTAGTATGGTGAGTTCGCATGATGTATGCGAAAGGACACGAAGACATTTTTGGTGTCCATGTTACACGCACCACTTGATTGGCTTGAGGCAGTGAATGTCACTAAATATGCTGACTAAGAATAGGATTAAATATTCTAACAATTTGATCATGTTTTTATTCTATTTGACACTTAAATTAACGTGTTATGTGGTGAATTTTGCATATAGTTTGGTGTCCTCGTTACACGCGCAACTTCATTATTTTATTTTTCTCCCAAATTGTGGAATATTATCCGTTTTCTTATGTTTTCCGAATCTCTGTAGATCAATATTATCCCTAACTTAGTGCAGCCAGGAATTGACATCTTTTCAAAATTGGTTTGCATGTCACACTTTGGTACCCCCATTTCATGGAATGACCCTAATGCAAAATTCAGCCTATTATAGCCCCGAGGCTCAAAAAGATTATAGGTTATATTCTGTACATGTTTACGCAAACATTTCAAGATACAAGTATTACCCCAGACCAATTAATAAGTTAAGTAAAACCCTCATATTTCATGGTGTGATGTAGCACGATAAAGACAGAAACGGAATTGTATGATTATACCAAATTAAACACTATTATACAATAGAATAAGAGCTGTGAAATACCGTTAAAACAGGCCTGAGCGGCTGTGATTACCTAGACTCCGATAAAAGAGATAAGCGACGGACCTGGTGACAGCCTTAGCAGACCAGCATCATCCCTGCGTGCTGCCCAGTGATTCAGTGAACACAGTCATTGCTCGCTGTACAAATGTATGAAGTGCTGCCGCAGCAGAAAGATTTCAGGTTGGAGAGATACAGAATCACCATTACACTGCTCGGAGAATCCTTTGTCTGCGCGATGGCAGCTATCCGAAGAGATCAATATTAAAGGCGAGCGGTTGGGAGCCGCAAACGATCCTTGCCAGTCGCCTACGAGAGATATTGATCTAGTATCACTCAATTTCATTACGTCCACCGGCCACGACCTTGCCCGCTTTCACGATCGAGCTTCCTGGTATTTTCACCAAAAATAAAATGTACACGTTATGTACACCTGAACTAAGCGACTTAATTTGCCAAATATAGAATTATTCCATAATTCCCATTTCATCGTTACTTATTAGGTACAGTGTAACCCCTCTATAACGCTGTTATTGGGGGACCAAATTTGAACCTACTTAAATATAGATTTTCAGCCTTATAAAAGGGATGAAATCCTATACATTTTTAATTAGGGGGCATCATACATGCAGCACCTGCCTTATACCAGAATCAGCGCTTTATCGAGGAGCCTTATAGTGAGGTTAGACTGTATGTATCATACTTAATACATTGCACTGGAAGATTAATTCTACATGTATGCAGTGAAATCCATCAAGGTTTGTTGTATGTACAATTTCCCGTACACAGGACAGGAAATGTTTTACACATACATGTACTGCAACATATATATTTTATTTCTAGATTTAACACAGATACATTGTATAAAAGGAACATCTGCTCTTTTTTATATACATGTATTTCTTCATGTATTTTTTCATTATTCACAAGTCTTTTGTTACTAGTCAGCGCACGCGCACTCATTTACCGTTCAATCAGCCTCTTTATCGGTTTTCCATAGAAATGGTAGGACCAACATGACAGAGTGAGTGAGTGAGTGAATATGATTTAACGTCACTTTCAACTATTTTTCAGTCATATCATGAGGTCCTATTCCTTTTCAAACTCGGGAAGCCCACGGGTAGGCTCCTATTCCTTTTCTCACCCGGGAACCCCACAGGTGCCCCAGTTAGTAGCCTCTAACAACAAGCAGTCTGAGGAGCTACATGTAAGGTCTATTCTTATCATGACATGGGGTGTGCACGACGACATCCCAGGTCAACCACGGGAGCCCCACAGGGTTACATGTATCAGATGGTTCAAGGTAATACATGTACAAATTTTGAATTTGGCAACTTCAAATGGACTTTCAACAAGTCTGATGTCATGGTAAAAACTGAATACAACAAGCTGAGTAGCTAGCAGGTCCTCCGCCAAGTAGCCTGTTTGAGAGCATACAGCATATACGCTTCCAATATCTCCTTAAATATAACTTGGAAAGTTGATATGTGTATGTGGAAAGAGACGTTCATCTGGAATTGTTGATTTGCCTCTTGGTTTGGGAAGCAGTAATGGGTAGTGTAACACTGGAATGTAAGTCTGTAGTTGTATATGGATTTGTGGATGGTGAGGTTTATAAATCGATGAGTGGAATAGATCAAGATATCGCGTTCACAACACAGATGGGTACAATATGGGTGAGTGAAATCCAAGATGGTCAATGGCAGCCATCTTGGATTACATACTACCTCAATGAAAATCAATACCAATCGCTGTCTAACTGATGTGAAGCACCGTCTCGAGTTTGAAGTTGATTGGTCAAATTGTTGTCGAGATATCACGTTCACAAGATCCGAGACGGATGGAATCCAATATCGTCAATGGCAGCCATCTTGGATTTGTACCTCAGTAAAAATCAATACCAATGGCCGGCTAATTGATGTGAAGCACATTCTCAAGTTTGAAGTCGATTGGTCGAACTGTTCTCGAGATATCGCGTTCACAAGATGTGGGATGGACAGAATCCAATATGGTCAATGGCAGCCATCTTGGATTATGTCCCTCAGTGAAAACCAATACCAATGGCCGTCTAACTGATGTGAAAAACCTTCCCTAGTTTGAAGTCGATTGGTTGATTTGTTTTTGAGATATCGTGTTAACAAGATGTGGAACGGAGTGAATCCAATATGGTCCATGGCAGCCATCTTGGATTACGTATCTCAGTGAAAATCAAAACCAATGGCCGTTTAACTGATGCGAAGCACATTCTCAAGTTTGAAGTGGATTGGTCAAACTGTTGTCGAGATATCGCGTTCACAAGATGTGGGATGGACAGAATCCAATATGGTCAATGGCAGCCATCTTGGATTACGTACCTCAGTGAAAATAAATACCAATGGCCGTCTAACTGATGTGAAGAACCTTCCCAAGTTTGAAGTCGATTAGTTGAATTGTTCTCGAGATATCGTGTTCACAAGATCTGGGACGGATGGAATCCAATATGGTCAATGGCAGCCATCTTGGATTACGTACCTCAGTGAAAATCAATACCAATGGCCGTCTGATTGATGTGAAGAACATTCCCAAGCTTGAAGTTGATTGGTGGAAATGTTCTTGAGATATCGCGTTCACAAGATGTGGGACGAACAGAATCCAATATGGTCGATGGCGGCCATCTTGGATTACGTACTTCAGTGAAAATCAATACCAATGGCCGTCTAACTGATGTGAAGCACCTTCTCAAGTTTGAAGTCAATCGGTCAAATTGTTCTTGAGATATCGCGTTCACAAGATGTGGGACGGACAGAATCCAATATGGTCGATGGCGGCCATCTTGGATTACATACCTCAGTGAAAATCAATACCAATGGCCGTCTAACTGATGTGAAGCACCTTCTCAAGTTTGAAGTCGATTGGTCGAATTGTTCTCAAGATATCGCGTTCACAAGATGTGGGACGGACGGACGGACGGAAGGACGGACGGAAGGACGGACGGAAGGACGGAAGGACGGACGGCTAGCATTTCCAAGTCCTCCCACCACTTCGTGGCGGAGGACAATAAATTTCTAACTTCACGCGTACAGACACTTCATTCTAACTTCACACGTACTGACACTTCATTCTAACATCACACGTACTGACACTTCATTCTAACATCCCACATACTGACACTTCATTCTAACTTCACACATACTGACACTAACATCACACGTACTGACACTTCACTCTAACATCACAAGTACTGACACTTCATTCTAACTTCACACGTACTGACACTTCATTCCAACTTCACACGTACTGACACTAACATCACACGTACTGACACTTCATTCTAACTTCACACGTACTGACACTTCATTCTAACTTCACACGTACTGACACTTCATTCTAACTTCACACGTACTGACACTTCATTCTAACCTCATACGTACTGACACTTCAACCAAATGGCCCCCACACCTCAGAATTTTTCTATGATAAATTGTTGTGAGGCGTTATAATTTGACATTTAATAGCGGTTTACTGCTTTTAGGAATGGTCAAAGTTTAATAAAAAAATAAACAAACTTGAAACCCTCCACTAACATGCCTGTTTGGAAATGGTGAAGGCTGTGGCCTGCTGACCCATGACGTAGTTCGTAGTGAGCAACCGTAGCGAATGTCCTGGGCAACATTTCTATTGTAATGCCAACAATGTCACAGAGATGAAACGTTATGCCTGATGTCATCATACCAGATTGTTATGCAACATATGTCACAATAGGATGTTGGACACAACCAACTAGTCCACATTAAACGAAGTTATCGTAATCAGACTGATGTCATGGGTCAGAGGTTATGGCTTCAATACGTTTTTCACCACATCTGTTTTATTGTGTGAAAAAAATCTAATTTGATGTCATTTTTTGTAAACTGTCAATGTGTTCTTCACACAGGTTCTCTGGATGTTTTATTACAAAGTATGCAGGGGGTATTTGATAGATTACCTTTGAAGAATATTGTTTGTTTCATGCAAATTGTATTAAACTACGTCGTACTCAACTGAGAGAATTTAACATTTCATTAACTAATTACCCTTAGCAGACTTCCTTCATTCAGTCCAGGGGTTTTTCTAGACACTTTTTTCATCGTGGTAACCACGATGAAAAACAATTACAAATTGAGTTTTTGCAAAATTTTGTAAATTGAGTTTTATTGCCGAAAATTGAGTTTTCTAAAATTAGAATTTACGCAACGAAGGCGCGCTAAAAATTGAGTTTCTACGAAATAAATTGAGTTTCTGAGAAATCTAAACTGAGTTTCGTCGTCTGTTATCCCGTCCCCCTCCCCTAAAACCCCCGCGAGAAAGAAAAAAAAAACGTGTGACCAGCCACGCCACTCGAGTCGAGATAAGCACTCAGGATTTGTAACTGATGTGCAGACAGATAACTTGTGTACCTTTATTATTCAATCGTATAGCTCCGATAAGGACGTCTGGTCTTGAACTGTTCTCATTTCAGTCGTATAGGTCCGATAAAGACATTGTCCTGAACGTTTCTCATTTCAAAGCAAATTGTTCGGCGACGTTTTCGACGATCGAACTAGTCCGCCATTTTGATATTTCAAAGTTACGTCCCCTCTTTTTAGTCCACTCGGGAACCACTGCTGTCATACTGCTGTGGCTTAGGAGTCTGGTCTCCGAGACACGCTGTCCGTCAATCTCCGGGTTTTTCGGTTAAGTTCGGAACCAAGACAACGGGCAAGCATTTTCTCTCTCTGTCAACATTTCACTTGGATGCGTGTGACGTTGAAAGACGTTTCCCCAGAAACAAGAAACGAACAAAACAGACATTCCCCAAAATACAGCTGATGTACCATTTGGGAATAAATACACAAAGTGAGCAATGCAGATTGGTGTAAAAACAAAAGATCCACACTCTCTCCTGCGCAACTGGGGATCTACATGCGGGGGCATATGCTATAACATACAAAATATATGTTTTTATGAACAATTTTGTTTCTGCCCGATGGAAATTTCTGAAACCCCACACCACATACTACAAAATAGGGTGCATATTGAGTAGTAATTCAGAGCGCGAATACAAAAAAACTAACTTCATACACGGTCAGGACGGTATTAACACTGTACACATTGCAAACAAACTTGTATACAGTTATGTGGCAGCCAAATTTGCTCCAGGGGCTTCATTATATACATGTCCATTTGCGATAAAAAAGGTCGCGAATGTATTTATTGTAAGTTTCCCACATTCAGGAGGGTATTCTCACTGTATACTTAGCAAACAAACTTGTATGCTGCCAGCTATGTATGACACGCAACTTTGCTTGATGAGCTTCATAACATTACTGACATGTTCATTCACGATGAAAAATTGTCGCGAATTTATTTATTGTAAGTGTCCTACTAAAAAGATAAAAAAAATTGAGTTTGCAGACTCCATGCGATGAAAAACCCGAAAAAATTGAGTTTTGTTGTTTATTTTGCGTTTTTCATCTTTTTGAAATTGAGTTATATAAAGGAAAAGTGTCTAAAATAACCCCTGTTCACTGTGTATTTGGTCCATACTCCAGTTTCACAAAGCATTACATCACATGAGTGCCCATTTAAATGAGCCAATGAAATTATCTGTTTTTAAATATTTGACCTGGAAAGCAGACATGCTAGTACACCAGGGGCATGACTGTGGGATACTGTGCCAGACCAGACCAGACCAAAGGTGTGAAAATATAGCTACATGTACATGCGTGTCTCATACTTCTTTTCTCATGTCTAGTTGTTTGTTTTTTCTTGAGATCAATATTACAAACAGCCTAAAATATTTGGAAGATATCAAATCGGCAGTAGTTCGCAATAGTGTAATAGTGTTTTCTACAATAGTGTTTTCTCCAGTTGTGATGGGGACACTTCGAGGCCCACCAAGGAATCATTTCAATCCATCACTTATATGTGATTGCCCCTATGATCTGGGGGCGTTCAAGTATTACGTACGGCGGTTTCAAAATCTGGATTTTTTTCCTATGTACGCTGGGTTAAATTTTAAGTATGGAAGGTGGGGTAAAAAAAAAGTCATTTTTTTTGCGTAATACTTGCATGGCCCATCTGGAGTCCCACGGGACCAATCGGCCTTGACCATTGTACATGTAGGCAAAACCCAGGGCTTGTTTTTTCACAGGAATCCGATTCCCGTCCACACCCCCGCAAAATAATTTGCAGGAATCCAGCAGATTCCCGTAAAATATTAGCAATCTGTATAGAAATGATAGCATTGGATAGCATTCCCATAGAGCTGGATGGCGAGAATCTATTTGGATTTCCATAAATTTGGAGGAAAAACAAGACCTAACCCAGCTATATTGCACCCGTTACCGCATACAGAGGTATCCATTGACTTCTGTTTGGATGATGTCTCCCTCCTTCATCAGTTTTTTTTTCAATATAAAAGTGCCTGTGCAGCTACCAGTAAATTTATGGCCAGGTATGAAATGGAAGGCAATCTGAGTACATGTACATGTATCTCATTGATTCTCATCAGGATTCCGGCAAAATCAGTAAGCACCTCAACAGTTGAGTTGTAAACGTAAACTGTTAGTGCGAGTGTTACAATACATTAACACTATAATAGTTCAAGTATACATAATTACATGTAGTTCTTCAATGAGGAATACTCATTATGTCACAACTCTTCCACAAGTGTCTATAAATATACCAGACAAGGCCAGAAATAGTATCTAGAGGGCCTGATGTTAAGTCAGCGTCAAACATAACACCACTTTGTATATTCTGTTCTCCTTGAAAGCTGCTGGGGTTGAAGTTGAAGGAAAAGGGCTAAAAATAGATATGGGAGCTTGCTTGTGTTGTAAACTGGATCAACAACAGTGGAGTAGTACATGTAGGTCAAATGAGACTACTTACAATAAAACTAGCATAGCCAGTTCTAGATTTCAACTAGAACACCAGATACATGTACTCAGTCTCAGTGAAGTCTATGGGTTGAGTGAGCATACACCAGCCAATCACCACCTCATTATAGGCTAGCTCATATGGGATCTCTTGCACTCCATGACCCCACTGTGTTTAACCAACAGGAGCAGCTGAGGCTGGTTCAGTGCAACTATTACACTTAACTTGGGTAAAAACAGCAGGCTCCATGCACAGTTGCCTGGCCTGTGGGATATTAGATGGTAGATGTCTACGCTGCATATTTTCAATAAATTATGAATATTAAATCTGGGCTGAAATCGATGTCTCTCAAACTCAGCGAGAGTGACATATTGTTACAACAGATACAAAATGAGACACATTTGACCACAAGAAACTAAGTTTGTTTCTACCATTCACGAGAAAATAGAAGGAATTGATGTTTAAAAATAAACAGCATGGCATACCGTTTATTTTTCCACGACCGTGTCAACAAGCATATACACGCAGGCACGAGCCATGACGTTATCCCATGGCTGCAGATGTGCAGCAATCAAATTCGTGAGCGTCGCTACGTCACTCATACGTCACACAGTGACGTCATTTTCCTCTCTGCGTACAACACACACTCAATGGCAAAACAGAAAACCTGTCGAAAAGGGTGGGCAGAGTTTCAAATTTCTCTGACAAGATATTCTTGCATTCGTTGTATATGGCAATCCCACTATCATCAAATATAATACATATGATGCTTCGGTAATCTTCCCTGAAGAAAACGCATAGGGGAGAGTTTACAACATCCGTACATTCTGAGGCGGATTACATCTTTTATAAATATATATCTCGACTTCCACTGACGTCATAGGGGTGCTTATATGATAAGGTGTACAGTTAGTGTGACATTTATGGTTCAATATAAACTTCAGTTAATTATCAAGTTACGGTTTTTGACTGAAAGAGTAATCTTCATATTCATAAAAATACCCATTAAAAGATTGACACCTTTGGACTCCGACAGTCTCTATTTGCATGCATACTTGTACATATGTTGGACAAATGAAGACGGACAATTTTTGTGTTTTTGTCAAATTGTACTAATTTGCAATGGTTCTATGTGGTGAAACTCATTCACATCAACATTTCATTATTATTAAATGTATACAAATTCTTATTATTCTTGTTTTGTTTTTCTGTCCTTCATCTAAAATGGTAATGTACATTAGACGGACAAAGCCATTCCAAAAGTATAGGTATTTTCCCCAAGAAAAATATCTTTGATGCAAATGAGTGGCAAACACTAGAAAATGAAGCTGCAGTATAAATTGAAAAGCCAAATGTCAAAATTCTATTTTAAAAATAACTTCCAATATATACCATCAATGTGTTGGACGAACAGAAGACTCGAGAGGGACAGTACTGGAGACAATTTAAAACAGTATTTTCCTGAATTAATCAGCTAGTCAGACTCAAATCGCCAGAGTTGACGAATATTAATCATTTGTCAAAACCTGCCATTGTATACTTGAAATAAAATATAAATTTGTCCAGCAAAGTAATCCCCGCTCTCCAAAATGGAGGTAAAAAAAGTCGTTTTTGCTCAACAACTTTTGATTCCTTCTTAACCAATGCTTCAAAACTTAGGTGCATTAATTTATTTATTGTTCGACGTCAGTGCTCACAAAACTCGGTCGACAACTTGCCAATGGCAATGGCGACTAAAAAATGACAACTGGCGACTGAATTGTTCAGTTACTCGCCAATGTGTCTAATAAAAAATAGAGTAAATCGCCAAAGTGGCGAGTGAATTTTTGGTTCATGAAGTGTTTAATCGCCAAAGAAATTTTGTGTTTAGATTACCAGGCAGTGAAATCCGATCAGGCCGGAAATGTACAGGAAATAATGACAGAATAATGCCAACGATACTCAGACATGAGGAAAGCGTAGTCTATTTATAGAGCCCACGTGGTCTGACGTATTATCTGCGCACTTGAAACCATGTGCAGGCAAGGCATGGACGAATCCTTATTTGACAGGAATTTGCAAGTTCAAGATCAAGAGTTCAAACGGCTCGTCCCATTACAGTGCAAAGAGATTACCATCGCCATGTGCGTTTTGACTTTATTGTCGCTTCTAAAACAATTGTAGTCAAGTTACACCAGCTCAGTAATTTGGTATGCTGAAAGACACACATCATGTAGTAAAAGTTTGCAGAGAAGAAGAGTTTGGAACTTTTGTTTCACCTGAACGACTTTTCGTTCTGACCATTTCGGATTTTCGTAACCGACACCCGAATGATCATTTCATTCGCACAAAATTTTAAGGGTACTCTGCAGCATGTTTTTTTTCTCTTGTTTTTCCAAACTATTGGATTATCATGTTGTTTGAAACACTGATTCGTCTTGTCATTTTATTACATGGAAAGTTCGTTCTGGATTGGCGAGTGAATAAAACATCAGGTCGCCAATGTGGCTAGTAAATACTTAAATACTCGCCAAATGGCGACCAACTGGAAAAAAAAATTTGTGACCCCTATGTCCTAAAATTAATTTGTCATTATAACAGTCAATGTTGTTTAAACAGTGTGACAGATATTTGACTTACCTGTATTATTACGTAAATTAGATAGATGTCAATTTATTTTTTTACTATCATTTGATGGTGATATATGTATGTGTGCAACTCAATTTTGCTGGATTCATTATGTGAACTGATTTATTGAGCAAAAATGACCTTTTTTACCTCCATTTTAGAGCAGGATCACCCGAACCTGATGAGTGACAAGCAGATCTATGGTGACTAGTCAAGATGGAGTGCAGTTTTTGTAGATCTGGTTATAGGGGCCTAATCAAATTTGGCGTTAGTTAATGTTTCACTTGAAATATTTTGTCTCATAGTAACATTGGAAAACTGCTCCTAGGTTGGTATTCAGAAATGAAATCTGCATCGCATACATGTATCTGCCCCGGAAAGACACTAGTTTGAGACGTCACATACATGTAAGCCCAAATTAGATATTTCAAGCCCGGCCATTTTCACAATGAAATCTGCCCTAATAAATCCTAAGTAGAAACCTGTATTTACAGAATTACCTAAATACCCATCCCCCCCCCCCCAATCAGGTCGTCCCAACTGAAGGTAGTGGCTAATTTTGAACAGGAACTGCTCATTTGTTAAGCTATGTTCAATATAACATAGTGTGTACTTGTTACCATGGTGACCTGATAAGCTGTCTGTGAGACTGTACTCCGTGACCAGGATGTACATGTATTGATATATTACATATATTATCTGCCCTTGGCAGATAAAAAAGTACATAGAGCAACAAGCAAACAATTTCTTGCTATATGTACATCTTCCATGTGTTTTACTTGAACAAGAATTACCGGTCAATCTGTCGTATTTACGTCCTTCGACAGAAGCTAGGACGTGATAACATTTCTAGAACCCCGTTGATCGAAGCCTCGAATTGGTTATTGTTTACTTCGTCCCTAGATGAATTCAACATGCTGCCTGGAACCAATCCAGACTGCATACCCTTCTATATCATTCCTTACTCGGATCGTATAATCCACGCTAATTATTGGAACGAGCTTTCATTGAACCCACCCACTGCCCTCAGTACTACCCGAGGGGATCTGAACCGACCCTCATACGCCACGGATTAAGAAGTGAAACCCACATGAGCCGACCCTTAAAAAGTGAAACCCACATGAGCCGACCCTCATACGCCACGAATTTCACACCATGGCTCATTCACCCCCATGGGTTCATTCACCCCCATAGGTTAGTTTATAGGGATGAGAGACCGTGTGCCCTTTCTATACTACTCATCGCGTACTACTCATCGCGCATGTGCAGTCGACCCATTCTACTGTAGGGTGCAAGCCTGGCCCATGGAATCTCAGGTAGCGAAAACCCCAGGTCTTTCGACCCACCCTATCCCGCGCCACACCTATAGGGATAGGGAGATCGCGTGCCCTTTCTATACTACTACTCATCGCGCATGCGCAGTCGACCCATTCTACTGTAGGGTGAAAGCCTGGCCCATGGAATCTCAGGTAGCGAAAACCCCAGGTCTCTCGCCCCAGCCTATCCCGCGCCACACCTATGCGACCCGCTGTGCAGTGAGTAAAGAGGAGGAGGAGTAGTAGGACGTGAGTAAAGTGGAGGAGGAGGACACGCCACGGATTATACTAGGGAATGACAGCCAGGAGATGAACGAGTCCTCAGAAATGTGTTCAGATTATTGTATTATTTTTAACATTTTTCTCCCGTCCCAAATTAAACAGTGAGAACAGTTTCAGTCAAGGTGGAAGTTTCTCTCAGCCACACCGTCTCAGGAAAACAAAAAATAGTACCAGTATACCTGACAACTACTTGTATAGAGCTACATGTAGCTGCATTTCATCTCAAGAGGATGATCCATTGAGTCAACCATCTCCAAATAGATGCCTTCATGATATTATGACTTGTTGGCTCAATTGGGTAACATGACAATCAAAAGCAGGCATCGTCATTAGGCCTCACCAATTTTATTGCTTGGATTACGGGCCCGCCGCACTGCATTTTTTCCCTTTTGAAATAAAAATAAAAATGAAATTAGCCATTTTTTTATTCCCGCCGATATCCTTTTCTTTGCGAACGTACCTGTATGTTAAAAGAAAAAAAATCCGAATCAGAAGCCGTTCGTGACAAGTTTCTCATTGACGACGGTCGTCCATTCAGCGGTCGAAATAACGCCTGCCTACCTGCCGCCGGCAAGTGAATTTTCCCGGCGACAGGTTGAAAAAAAATCTACCTGTCGCATGCGGCAAGTAAGATTTTATCTAGCAAAAACGATACAATGCGATCAATTTTCGTAAATACCTTTTAGAAGTCTAGATCTATCTGAAGGAACGGACAATCCAAGAAATAATCCATTGGAAATTTATTTCAAGCCGATCTTTTGCCATTGTTGGACCTTGTTGTTGGTCTTCTCTCTCTATCAACATTTCCCGCGCCAAATCTACTTCCGGTTGCGCGTCAACACTTGCGCGGTAGTCCGGTGCATGCAAAAGTCGGACCTGTTCTGAAACGGAATCGGACTATCTGTTTTTTTTTTCTTGCAGTTGGTAAATAATATTGTTGGTTTCTTTTCTTTGGCTTCTATTCACAGGCTGACATTTCAGTTAATTGATAATTCCAATGGGACTCTGGTGGCTGATTCTAGTTTATTGGAATCATCAATTTACAAGGGGAGACTTCTGATAAATATTTAAGTAAAATGTAGTTGGGATACTGGTTAAGCTCACCTCAAATTGGATCTAAATTCTTTGATATAATGTCACATGTGCCATCTAAAGTTCACATGATTTAGTCAACAACAAAGCTTTTTGCAGTTCTAATTGCAAAAGTTAGGGGAATGGTTGTCTTTGACATATCAATGTTTCCACTGGTGCTCAAAGTTTTTAAAGAACATGTGTGCCAAATGAAAAAAAAATAATAATAATAAATTTCAAAAAACACCCACCACATGTTTTGAAAAGAAAAATTGCAGGAGAACCACTCGCTGTCAAATTTCACATCATTATTGGTCATTGTTTGTCTTATCAAGGGAGATAACCCAACACTCGCCAAGACTCATTTAAGTGTGATTTTAGGTGTGTTTTTTTTTTTTTTTTCTCTCGCCACCCTCCTCTCTCACCTGCATGTTCCTTCTGGCCGCTACGGACCAGAAAAAAAATTATATATGCTTTTTTATTTTTATTTTTTTTCCAGCCTCCGTTCTGCATCTTTGAAAAAATTGGCCCGTAATCCAAGTAATTAAATTGGTGTGGCCTTAGGTGATATTGATTTTGATTAAATTGATCTTGTCATATACTCAACAACAAAGAAACAGTGAATTCTGCCAGAAAGACAAATACTCGCATAGTCCGAGCTTCCTCTGACTCCTGACCAATGATGACAGATAGTACATGATAAATTGATTTTTGGTTGGGGACAGAGAATTATCACCTCAAAAACTGCTAAATAATGGCAACCATGAGGCTGCGCTGGTACCATTTTCCCGGTAAATATTTCTATAAAAATCATCCGGACTATTCTACATGTATTGCGGTTACCGCACACCAATGTATAATAATTTCCCCACACGATCAGATCCCTTATCGCCAGGTATATTGTTTTCCCAACTAATACAGCCGCTTTTCTTTCGCTTCTTCAAAATGTTGCTCTGACTGACCTACTTCCGACAGACTACAAATCTGACCTTTGGGGTCAAATTATCACGTGGGTAATAGCAACGTGGTCTTTCCACTGTGCAGGGGTTGAAATGTTTGCTCACTGCCAAGGAGCCATTGGCCCCCAAGGTGAAAATTTCTGGGAGCCAAAATATTTTTTTAGGGGCCACTTTTTTCTTAATACAGCGAATATTTATACCGTGTTGATTTAATTCCATAATTTTAAATATTACCCTGGAATCATTCAACTTGTTTAATACAATAACAGAACCACATAACTGATCAATGTCATCTGAACTAACACAGAATTGCTGTGTACAATGGAGACTGAACTTGCATCATATTGGTAATTTATGCAGACAGAACAAGTTCATTTCTTCTGCATCATCAGGCGATCCGGGGTCCCCATCATGCTGAGACTCAGGGACCAAGTCATTCCTACTTTTTGGGGGTCCTGGCTAAATTAGACTCCAGGAGTCCAGAATTTTTATTTTTTTTATTATTATCGGTAAAATAAGAATACATCTCTTGTGTAGCTCTGTGTTATGGTTCCTTTTGTAACTGATGATAGTTGACATTTTAGACTTTATAAATAATACATTAAAGTAAAAATTCTGACTACAGAAACTATTTCAATAGTCCACAAACTCCACCATGAGGCGAGTAGATTTACAACAACATACACATGCTGCTAATACTTTCAGAATGAAACGTGACAACTGACAAGCTTGTGACTGAATCACTGGACCTTGTTAGTTTATGTCTCCCTAATTTGTAAGTAGACCTTCTTCTAGGCAATATTTTGGTAGTGAAAATGGTTCACATTTGGACGAAAAATATGCAGACTTGTTCAAAAAGTTTCAGGGGCCAAATGGCGAGTAGTCTGTAATTCTGTAGTTGCCAAAACGGATGTACGGTCGCATTTGGCGAGCTGGCGACCGGTTATTTCAAACCCTGCTGTGTGAAGCATACATGATATTTGACCCCTAACGTCACAATATGGGGGCCCGGCGAGCTTTGTATCCTGTCGAAAGTAGGTCAGTCACAGCAAGATTTTGAAAATGTGAAAGAAAAGCAACTGTAATTAGTTTAGAAAATGACATAACTTGTGATAAGGGATCTGATCTTGTGAGGTAAGACAGAACAGTCGGATGATTTTTATAGAATTGTTTACCAGGACAAATGTATCAGTGAGGCCTCATGGTTGACAGGCAAAAAAAGACACCACATATTCTCAAGACAGTACAAGTCATCAAAATATTTCTTTTGAGAACGTTTTACGCTCTAGCAATGTGACAGTGAAGACATATATTGTCACGAGTGTCTTATTTGGGCCTGCCCTGTTGGCACGAGGGAGATCTCATATACAAGGGCTTTGAGGGTGTGTGTTTTTAGTGTTGTACGTCGCTTTCAACATTATTTCAGTCATATTGCGACGTTGACAGCTTGTGACAGGCAGCCTCAGTTCTGTTCTACGTTTTTGTTTGCAGAAACTGAACTTTCGCTTGAACTGTCAGTCCAGTCAAATATCGCTCCATGATGTTTGCGGGAATGCCGTCGTGTGATCTCCGTAATTGGAAATTATGCGCATACACCTTCCTTGTCCAAGGGGAGCTGGAGATTCTCCAGTAGTGGAGAATACAACCATGAAAACGAGACCAAAGCAATATGACATCATTTTGTTCTAGAAACTACTGTGGGACTCGAGTTGGAAATACGGTTGACATTACGTTAATGTATTAAAGTTATACGACTTGGGCGAGTGTGCAGGAAATGTGTTTGGGCCAAGTGTCACTGTATGTGAGTAGTATTGTATGGAATGTTGACTTTGCCGAAAAGACGGGCAAACGGTTCATACCTCCCGCTTGCCAGCGGCCTTTTCCGCTTGCAAAATGCACGCGGGCAAGCGGAAAGTTCCAGCACTGAATAAAATATGCATTATTATGATTGAACACCATTACAGGAACTCAGTGTCATATATTACACATTTCTACTCTAGACATTCGTCAGATACATCGCCACGGATTGGAATAAGTGCTTTGAAAATATGAAATGGACGACGACGGCCATTTTTGAGAGCAAAATTTTTGATGGTCATTGAAAATGTCAACAACTATAAACGCAACTCTTTCTGTTTATTCTGGACACATTAACCTGAAGTGCCAGGCCCGTCTATTACACAATCTCGTACATTTCATCCCCAGCAGTTGTTTTGAATTAGGTACCGGTATGTCGGTATCTGAAACCTGCGGTTTCCGCTTTGACACCTGATATCGATTTCAAAGGTAGTCTGGCCGGCGATGAAATTCCAACCCGTCAAAACTCGCTGCGGATTGGCTTTTCAGCATGCTTACTGATTGGTTCGGTTTAGTGGAAACCCCTTGAGCTATTTATATCCTGAACAGCTATCAACCAAGCCAGTGTATCATAACCTATTGATTGATCACTGGCTCGCGAGGATGATAGTGCAGGGCTTTGCATGATGACAGATGGAACTGCACCAGGACTAGATTGAATAAATTCAATGACCTGAATGTATAATTGGGTCAGAAAATGACCACTCTTTTGAAAAATAAAATTGCTAATAAAAATGAAGGATATAACAGATCTGTAATTAACAGTATGTTGTATAAATAAATTTGAGTTATTTATTGTAGAACCAAAAAAAAAAAAAATTGCACTCGGACAAGCTTATTTCTGGTAAGGCCCCATAAAAAAAATGCCTTGTTTCCCATCACTGACTTTTCAAAAAGTCGGACGGGCGGTCCTTTTTTATTTTTTATTTTCGGAAGGGCATAGGAATGAGGCAGTTCATTCAAGAATCCACTGATATTAAGATAGTGATAGTCTGATTTGGTCCTAAAATGGAATATATACAATTCATTTTAAAGTTTCATTTCGTACACGGTCTTGCTAGAGATTGAATAAATACAATGGATATTGAAATCGGAAGACATCCCATGGTGTTTGTATTTCCATTCTCACCTCCTGCATACTGCTGTATGCGAGGTCATCTCATTCTGATTTCGTATAGTTGCAAACTCTCCATTCCTATGCAGGTAGACAGAACTCGAAAGATGGTATTGATAAAATCTAAATCATTGAAATACAAAACTGCGGATGTTTTATTCCAGCAGGAAACAATAAACTGAGCTATTCTCGCGAAATGGAGAACATGAATTGACGATAATGAATATAACCTTGGGCAGTCATATCACAAAGTCCACTGGGCATGAAAATATATCACGGAGGAATAGAACAACGTAAGTTCTTTAACGGAAAATATATATCAACTATACATTTATACCGTGACAATGCTGCAGATGTTGTGTTCCTGTATTACTACTATACATTTATATATGACTAGAAATTTATACACAAACAGAACGAAAATGAGATTACAACCATAAAATTGCAAACAGCGCGACAATATCACGGACATGTCGCCTTGTTACAGCAAAGATAATTGTCATTGAAAGACCTTCAACGAAGTCCAATTACAGATCAAAAAGTAACAGAATTATTATCACAGTCTTGGAAAGGACGACTAGATAAACATCTTTGTATCTCCACACACAAAACAGTCAAGTAAGAAGTCTCGATCCAGGACAAAATCTAATAACTATATCATCCAATGGCGCACAGAAGCAACATCAAGTTGCTGGCAAGGCCCCGGTAATCACTCAAGGTAAGACTGTCGCGTATATACGTCACAACAGTCGCTGGTGCAAAATAATCAGTCAGTTCAACCTCATTTTCATACCAAAAGAAACACCAACATGGCAGGTGAGAAAAAATAAATCGGGGCGGGCGGAAAAATCGGGGCGGGCGGTGATGGGAAACAAGGCATTTTTTTATGGGGCCTAAACCGAACCGAACTGTCAGAAATTTCAGACTGATTCATCGCTGTAGCGGAAGGAGTATTTACCCCATGTAAAATAGTGTTTATATTTTATTATTTTTCTAGATCTATGGTAGAAAATGTAATTAGCCTAAAATCCTATGGCAGAATGAAGAACGAAGAACATGTAGCCTTGTAGGCCTATGCCAATCGGCCCGGGTTTTTCTGGCAATATCTTCAATAATCTGAAGGATAATATTGACAACATTGGTCTGATGAGAAATATTAAAATCCATATTTATCTATAAATGTCAAAAATATTTAAAATGTAATATTATAGGCAAAATATGAATTGACAGCAAATGTCAATAACTTGAAATTTACACAAAATCTGGTCGTGACAAAACAAAGGAAGTGAATGTCTGTGAAGTGTACACTGAATACAGCAAATCTCTTGCCTATACTGAAATTAAACTGTCTAGTTTACATTAGTTTCATCTTGATAATGATCAAAATGATCGGAATAATCATCAGAAAACCGTCTCCTAAAACTACCCTAAGTTAAATTATAGTGGCAATGAAGCGAGAGCGATCAGCAAAATTAGCCTGCGCTTGCCCGACACTGCTCAGCAGTCTGAAAAAATCGACCAATTCGTACTCATTATTCATGATACTTACCCGTCCAAATGTCACAGTAGCGCTGTTCTCTAGCACAGGGAAGATGGAGTTGCAGACCGGGAAGTGTTAATTATACAATAGGCTGGCGGAAAGGGAGTTTGTTGAGGGGATATCCGATGGTGAATGGTTTTGTTATCAAGACCTAGACTTCCCCGTCACGCCGCCATAACGCTACCCAATAACGTCTACCAAAATTAGTCAAAAGTCGCTAGAGAAAATAGTTCGCGATCAAATTTACAATTTATCATGTAAAATGATCGAAATTTAATCGGATCTGTTTAGTTTGAAGACTAACTTGATGTTAAAGATTGAAAGATACATGAATTGTATGACTTCTGTGGATTTTTCCGATGAGTAATGATGATTAAGATATCCATACGCGACTCACAATCTCAAGTATTCGTGACGTCACAGTGGGTGACCCCCGACTGATAGGTAAACTGCCATAAATGGACAGAGTGGTCCACTTTCACTGAGGGGGAGAGGTTGTGAACTGTCATTATGCCAGTATGCTTAAAACAACGGAAAAATTCTTTAGTATAATCACAAAGTACATTTTCCTTCTAATCTGTATGTGTCATAACATACACTGAAATGTAAAATCGAGCAATTTTGATAAAACATTTTTTGTCTTCTGTCTTTTGGTCAGTTACACACCCCTACATTGATCTTGAGCAATCCCAACAAAAGAGGTCAATAGCCCTTCGATGCAGATCTATTATTTCTACCCACGTGGAGAAGTTTACAAGTTTTGGCGCCGATTGTGGAAAGCAAACTTTGACAGCTTCGAAACGATCGTTTAGCTGTCACAACCAACAGTATGAAATGATTATCTTTGTAGGTTGAGAAACGGATAACAAAATGCCACCAACAGCCAAAAATGCAGGTAAAAAAAAGGGCTCATAAAAAGTGTCAATGTTGTCGCCATGCAAATTTACATGTCAAAAAATGTACAGCCCAACAACAACACCATCACTCAGACACCACCAAAAGGCATCATTGCATTGTTCAGTTAGTACTAGAAACTGGGCGTAAAACCACAATATAGCGGGTTTTTGTGGATACAAATTATGTTATGTGTATCCACATTTTAAAATCACAGAAAACAATCCAAATTGTGGATATATATACTATATAGGTGATGTATCCACATTTTTACTTCCACCTTTCTTGACCAATTATCGGCATGAGAACTGAATAAAATTGCGGCAAAACTCTGGTAGAAATTCTTTGGACATGTCAGATTTCATTGTTACGTATCTTCTTCGACGATCTTCATCGACAAAACGACTATGAACAGCTGACAGTTTTGCACAGAACTCTTGTAACATATCTGATTATGGTTAGGCCTACAAAGAATCAAAACCTGGCGTGTTCCCTTTACTGATATGGATGGGAAAGAGATACGATATCTCGATCATGCCACACGATAAACTTTAATCTCAAACCTGAATTTCTGTGAATACAAGTAATGGTATATTTGATTGGCTGAACGAAACATATTGGCTCCGCCCACCTGTTAATGAACCAATCAGTACATTTGTTACACAACATACGAATTCGATGAAACTGTAAGCAAGATCGGCTCGTTTTCTAGATTTATAGTTTTTCTTTCCCATCCGTATGAATTTTAAAAAGTAATTCGGCATTTCTGTGATACCTTGATTACTAACATTCAACACAGGAAGTATCACTGTACAGGGTGCAAAATAGCCCTTTGCCTGGTTGCCCGGGCAGCCAAATTCTTCTTGAATTGCAATGCATTTGGATATGTTGGTTGCCCGTACTTGCCCATGGGCAACTAGAATTTGATTTCCTATTTCACACCCTGCTGTATCTTGTTTTATAGCCAAGATAGGATCAACGAGTAGAATGACAGATTTCTGAATTTTCGGCGATCGCGATGTCTGAAGATTTTCTTGACAGAATTTACTTTTCGTAGATTCATTTTCTCATGTATTAATTCAGCATGGAAATTATAAAAATGTGGATAAAATGTGGATACATCTTTTATATAGGATGTGTATCCAGATTTCACAAAAATCATATTTTTAAGCTTTAAAAAAAATTGTGAATACACACCTAAAGTATAATAATACAGATGTATCCACAAAAACCCGCTATATTGTGGTTAATACGCCAGAAAATGTTTAAACAAAAGTTTGATTTCCAGCTAATTAGGAATGAATAGAATTTTTTTCTGAAGAATGAACTTTCTGCTACATTATGCAGTATTTCTTCCTGAATGCATGGTTGCAATACCTTTCTGTCTGTTGACAGCCTGATTCTGTGGTTTTGCAAAATACAATTTCACATTTGAATTTTTGGAACACGTCTTCTGATTGATATTGACAATTCTGACTTCGATCCAGAACAAAGTTCCAGTTCCAGCTTGAGTTTAGTTTGGACTCACTTGATATCACCAAAACTAATATCCTGAAACGAAAAGTTTGTACTCTTTGTAAACTACAAAATATCTCTGCAAACATAGACCTGTGTCTACTATATTGACGATGTAAAATGCCTGAACTGTTTTGCATGTTTGCATTGTTTCAAAACAATTGTCCTGTCTTGTGGATGTTTAGTGTGGTTGATGGAACAGCCAGACCATTTGAATTACAAGCGTCTAGTCCGTCATTCATAATCCAGCCGTCGTCCATTAGAGAATATCCGCGTCCATAATCCAAAGACCTATTCCATTTCCATATAACAGTATTAGCACCAAATTCAAAAAGACAAAAATATACATAAACATAGGCTTGTTTCCTGCAAGAGAGAAGCGGTCAACAATTTCAATGATGCCGGCAAGACATCATGATGTTCCAAAATATCAAATCCGTATCGCTGATCAGTATTCTTAATCCATAATATTCGTTATAGAGTCGTCATCTAAAAATGATGTACCTCAGTCACGCTTTGATTGTGACTGTTCATATGAGTACCATGAGGATCTTGAAGTACATGGGCTCATACGGCCCCTAGCCCCGGGTTAAGCGGAATTAGACACATGTTACGAAACGTAGCGCCATAGATCTTGCACGCTACGTTCGTATTTTGCTATCAGCATGCGATATGTATCGCCAAATTTGAGAAACTTTGAGTGTAGGCGCTTGGTGGAATAGCCCTGTTTTATAAGTTTCTGCAAGGCCTGTGTTCATGCATGTTAGATATTTAAAGTGAACATAAACCCCCAAGTGAAGTTTCCATCACATGAAAGACCATTGGAAACAGTGTCTCAAAATATTTTGTCATTTTCTTTACCGATTTTATTACACAGAGTAAACTGCAAATAAAGCATGGGATTCTATGGTGGTCTGTTTTGACCATATCTAGATCCGTCACACTGCCTTAATACATATATTTTAAACTTTGTATGCACTTTTCAATGCTTGACTCAAGCTTAAGATGTGTTACTTTGGGTTTCAACACAGACTCACTGTTCCAATGTGCATGTTTCACCAAAATCAAAGAAATTAAATGCAAGATTCAAATTGACTTGGCACTTATGTGTTACCATACAAAATGTCAAGTAATTTTACCCGTTTAGAAAAAAAAGGCATAAATGAAGTAAAAATATATTTGAATACAGTTGAAATTTGTCTTTCATTTAACCTTCACTTTATTTGAGGGTTTACTATCACTTTAACATTTGAATTCTGCATGTTGAAAGTTTTATGTGGTGAAGTTCTCCCAGTTTTGAAGTTGTCTTCCAATTGTAAATGATATTCTTAGATATACATATCGAAGACAAATCTTCTCACAGCAGTGAGTGAAGTTTCATCCAGCATCTAGACATGTTTATAAGTTTTAATTCCATAATTTCATCCAGATTAAAATCACCTAGCGCCATTCACTCTCAGGTTACTTTTGGGGCACAAATGATGATGTGCAGCTTCCTTGTTCACTGGCCATTACAATGTCTTTAAATGTAAATTGTCTATATTTATCGAGCCCGTAGCTTTACATGTTGCTGTGAAAAGCTCGATGTAGGTGCCACAATGATGTCTATCTATCTGTCCGTCTGTCTATCTGCAGGTCGAAGTAAATTTTTCCTGTCCACACCTTCTCTTTCTCACCTTATGTCTCCTGAACTAAGGCCTGCCCGACCCCGAACTTTCATATATTCCAGATGCTTTTGTCAGGTTACATTTATTCCACACATCCACTACCCTCGGAGAGCATGTCCCTACCCCTGGGACACTGAGCTCCACCCTCTATCTGCTGAACTAAGCTTCGCCCGACCCCATACCCTATATATTCCGGGAGCTTACAACATGCTACATTTATTAAACCCATCCACTACCCTTGGGGATCATGTCCCCACCACCGGGGCACGGAGCCCTATCCTCTATCTTCTAAACTAAGTTACCGTGTACGTTCTTATATTCTGTTAGCTTACATCATGCTACACTTACTAAATCCATCCACTAACCTTTGGAGCATGTCTCCACCCCCGGGCACCACCAGCGCCACAAGTAGACGTAGCCTTGGGTTCAATCCGTTGTCATATGGACGCGGTTCACTAGTTGATTGGTTAATAGTTGGAAAATGTTCAGAGAAATATTCGCTGTCACTGCACACAAACAAGTTTGATCTCACAAACATTTGTTCCGAACAGATGTTGTCTGTTTTTGGCCCCGCACACAGCAGACAAAAACAGCTCAGAACAATGTTTTTGTTCTAATACAACAAAATGTTCGCTGTGTGCGTTGGGCTTTACTTTCAGAAAAAAAAATGTAATCTATATTTCAAGTTTTATAATATATTTCCTCTTTCAATTCAACCTCAACATCAAATCATATTTTTTCATAAATGTATTGTCATTTCAAATGGTGTGCCATCCTAAAGGGCTCGATCTTTAAATGGGAAACTTGATGTTTTACAATGTATTAGTACCCAGTTAACTGCTGAACTACTGGATGGATTTTCTTGGAATTTTGCTGAGAATTTACAAAATGAAAAATCTGTATCTGAATACTGTACCAAGCTCCACTGCTGTGAGACAAACTGTACGTAATTGACCTACATGTAGGAGAATATTCTCACCTTCTGAATCAGTTAGAAATAATTGTTAAATTGGGGTTCCTACTTCTTCTAGTTTCTGTGAAGTATTTTGTCTTCACAGAAACTGTATGGTTTTTTACGAGTTTGAAAAAGAAGGTGATATTTGTTTGCATTCTCTACATTTTCATGTCCCTGTATTCACAGATGCTGCGAAAGGGCGAAAAAAACGGCGGCCGCCCAGCTTCCCTGCCCAAGTCAAACCCTCTGTGGTGGTAAAAAAACAGCAACAACAGAGAATGACGATTATGGATTCACAGGAAGCTGAGGTAGAGGAAGAAGACGATGGAGAGGAATACCCTGATTGGCTGTCGGATACCGCAAATTTCCTCTCACCCGATGTCAGCGAGGTTCTCTCCAGTTTGTCTGATAGCAAGAAAAAGCGAGTCAAGAGTGAGATTTCCGAGGCCATGAAGTCGATCAAGAATCGCGTTCTCCAGGTCTGTATGAACTACCCTTTACTTGCCTAATTTGGTGAGGACAGGTCAGGTGTGCCCTGATTGGTTCAACCAGTCCACATTGTGCCAGGAAGGGTCATTAAATCATTATCACTATATAGCATATTGATGGCTTCCATGTCTCCTTGATGCTGTTGATCAATTCAATTAAATTTAATAGATGGTTAGTAATTCTGATTGCTGATTTCTCTATTTTCTCTCGAACTTCAGATGGTTCAGAACGTGGGTGGAAATTTGATTGGCTGATAAAATTTAATTGATTTTGATTGGTCTTTCCTTTGATATTTGAAAGGATATCTGGAATGGATGTTGATTGGCTAAATATTCTTTTCTGTTTCTCCTATTCCAGGCTGTTCAGAATGTAGGTGAAGATAAAGAAGATGAAGGGGTAAGAAACACAGCGAGTATGGTATATACACTCTATAACACATGGAGTATGGTATTTACACTCTATAATACAGGGAGTATGGTATTTACACTATAAATTTGGGAGTATAGTATTTACACGGTATAGCGAAGGGAGTATGATATTTACACTCTATAACATTGGGAGTATGGCATTTACACCCTATTACACAGGGAGTATGGTATTTACACTTTATAACACAGGGAGAGTATGCTATTTACACTCTGAGTATGGTATTCACACAGTATAACACATGAAGTATGGTATTTACACTATAGCACGGAGTATGGCATTTATACTATAACACAGGGAGTATGGTATTTACAACCTGAAGGGAGTATGATGTTTACACTCTATAACACGGGGAGTATGGTATTTACACTTTATAATGCAAGGAGTGTGGTATTTACACCCTAGAACACAGTGAGTATAGTATTTACACTCTATAACACAGGGAATATGGTATTTACACCCTATAACACAGAGAGTACATGGTATTTACACTCTATAACAGAGAGAGAGAGAGAGAATTAAGGTTTAACATCACGTTCAGCAATATTTCAGCTATATAGCGACGACTCTGGTATTTACACTCTATAACCCAGGGAGTATGGTATCCACACCCTATAACACAGGGAGTATGATATTTACACTCTATAACACAGGGAGCGGAGTATGGTATTTACACTCTATAATGCAGGGAGTATGGTATTTACACTCTATAACACAGGGAGTATGATATTTACACAATATGACACAGGGTGTATGGTATTTACACTCAATAATGCAGGGAGTATGGTATTTACACTCTATAACACAGGGAGTAATATTTACACCCGACTCGCTGTTTTTATTTGCCTGCCCAAAGATTGTGATGGAGATTTTCTTACACCCTATTTACACCCTATTTGGTAATTACACCCGATAACACAGACGATTTCCACGCTGCAAGTACATGGTTTATTTATATTTTAAGGCTCAGTAAAAAATGTCATTCATTTATCATCACCATAAGCCCCTAATTTTTTTGCCAACCCTAAAAGTTCTTTTGCAATTAATGTCTAAAACACATGTTAATGAACCTATCCCATTACCCCGGTTTGCCCCGACACACCGATGGGCGAATCTCAGCATAAATTTGTTGTTCGTAGCCATCCTCTCTTGCCTGTGCATACAGAAGTGAGAATATTTTTAAGTATTGATATATGTTCTGGTGTAAATATGAAATTTACCCTACTATTTCAAGAAAGATCCTTATCCTCACATTGATAATAATGTTGGCAACTTCAAGTCGAAAAAAGTCTAGTTATCACAGATTAAAAATATTCCCCATACTTTGGGCAGTACTGTAGGAAAGAAGAGGAAAAGTATGCGCCACAAAGGACCTGGTGCAGTTTAATGAGATTTTGGCTCCCATGATGTGCGGTTTGGAGTATCAAAATGAAATATCAGGTACAAAAGAAATTTCTCAGTTAGCATGAAGTATATTATCTAGTCCTATGCTTTGAGTTTTGGCATGCTGGGTCTTATGGTTTTTTATCTCACCTTACAAAGTAAAGGGGAGATATTGTGAGGTTGGAAAGAGGATGTCGTTGTCGGTGTCCCCGGCCTGGAAGTTTTTGGTTTAGCAAATTCAAAAAAAATAATTCTAAAAAAATTCAGAAAAAATAAATAAAACAATAAGGGGGGGGGGGGGGTATTCCACCTGGGGGGTCTACCTCAGGGGATTCCATGGGTGCTCCAATGTTAAATTCCCTATGATAGAGTTTTGCGTTTAGCTGAAGCGCACATGTACATCTGTACTTAGAAGGTTTGCTGCAGTTGTCAGATGGATGATTATGAATCTTTTTACACATGTTTCTTATGATTGGAGGATGCGTCTGTGCTATTTATGAAATGAAATATTAATTTGTCTCCAAATTATGAGGTTTTGGACTTAGTAATTTGCCAATTATAAGGTTCTTTGTTAAACAAAATTGTACTCAAAAGTTGTCTGAATTTGTCAGGTTTCATTGGTTGATTATGAAACTTGGTACACATATTTCATATGATTAGAGGATGTCCCTGTGCTACATGTATTTAGGAGATGAAATATAAATTTTTGTTCGAATTCTGAGGTTTTTGTCTTAGTAATCTGCCAATGATAATGTACATCATGTACACCTGTACATGGAAAGTTTGCTGAAGCTGTCAGCTTTCATTGGATGAGTTTGACACTTGCTACCCAAGTTCAATGTGATTCGAGGATGTGCATGTGCTACATGTATTTAAGAAACATGACATTAAATATAAATTTTTGTTCTAATTATCGCAGTTTAGACTTTGCACGTTTCCATTGATAAGGTTTTTGTTGGCAAAAATTTACATGTAGATCTGTTACATGGAAAGTTTGCTGAACCTTTCGTGGGATCATTATAAAACTTGGTGGACATGTTTCATGTTTTCCTAGGTCAGACTAGACTGGATCCAGTCCCTGTTTCATAATGTATATTTCAGGGGTAATACAGGGAAGTAGGTCTGCCTAAAGAAATGCTTGAAACAGGGACTGGACGCGACGTCACAAGGGAGCTAACTTTGCAAGATTTTTTGCCACCAATGAAAACTCTGTATTTTGTTCTCGCTCCCCACTCGAAGGATTGAATTGGTTCATTCATATATACACGCTGGAAGCAATGCGTTCATGTGACGTCAACAATGGGGATGAAGTTACCTATCATGATGTCAGCAATTTGAATGACGTTACTACCATGACGTCACAGTATGGCGTTAGAATGAAATTGTTACAATTGTTGCGACTAAGGTAACAAAAAAAAAATCATTCAGGCTAGCCATGCCTCTAAATCGGATCTTTACACCATGGAACCCATCAAAATGTCCAGTCTCTATTTCATTTTATTCACCAGATTTTATTTTCCATTTTTTTTTTTTTTAGATGTAATTTAGGTATTATTGATAAATAGTACATATGAAATAGAGACTCGTCCAGTCTAAGGGCAGATCTATCTAGCAGTAATCCCACACGGGACTGACCTATCCAGCAGTAATCCCAAATGGCACTGGCCTATCCAGCAGTAATGCCACACAGGACTGACCTATCCAACAGTAATCCCATATGGGACTGGCCTATCCAACAGTAATCCCACATGGGATTGGCCTATCCAGAGTAGTCCCACACAGGACTGGCCTATCCGGCAGTAATCTCACATGGGACTGACCAACCCAGAAGAAATCTCGCACTGGACTGCAATATCCAGCAGTAATCCCACAGGGCATTGACCTATCCAGCCATCATCCTATACGGGACTGACCTATTCCGCAGTAATCCCACACGGGACTGGTCTCCCCAGCAGTAATCCCACATGGGATTGCCGTATGCAGCAGTAATCCCACACTGAACTGCCTATGCAGCAATAATCCCACATGGGACTCACCTACCCAGCAGTAATCCCTTAAAAGACTCGCCTATCCAGCAGTAATCCCAGACGGGACTGACCTATCCAGCAGTAATCCCACTTGGGACTGGACTATCCAGCAGTAATCTCACATGGGACTGGTCTATCCAGCAGTAATAACACACAGGACTGGCCCATCCAGCAGTAATCCTACACAGGTCTGGCCTATCCAGCAGTAAACTCACATGGGACTAACCTATCCAGCAGTAATCTTGCACTGGACTGCCCTATGCAGCAGTAATCCAACGGCACTGACCTATCCATCCGACATGGGATTGACCTATCTGGCAGTAACCTAACATGGGACTGATGTTATTGTCTGTACCAGATAATCTATTCCAGACATTATTGTCTGTACCACATCATCTATTCCAGACGTTATTGTTTGCTTTACATGTATGCTTTCAATACTGCTGCAGCTTCGGCGGATGACCCCGCAAGTCGAGATGTTGGGGTTCTCAGAATGCTTGTTTAATAACAGCATCCTGAAGTAGTGCGTTGTGCAAAATCGTCTATTTTGAGGTAAAAACAGCACACTTTTCTCTCTGTAAACATATGAAGCCAGGCGAGAACCAAGATAAAGTTAACCCCGAAATATTGCCCAGAGACGGTTTTGGTTCTGATTGGCTTTATATGTTTATGGAGAGAAAAGTGTGCTGTTTTCACCTCAAAATAGACGATTTTGCACAAATCCACTAACGGTACTTCAAGATTCTGTTATTAAAAACAAGAAGACCCAGGGTCTACAAATCACTCATAGTATAAGACGAGATAATATACTTCATGCTAACTTCATGCTGACAATCCAAACTTAAGTCCAAACCGCTCCTCTTACTAAACCGCGCCAGGTCTTTTACGCTGGGAGTCTGTGCAACTGACGGACCGATGTATCGTAATACATGTACATGTATACCGGTCTAAGAATGTGGTATTTCAAACCTACATGTATTTGAATACATTCATTCTGTTTGATCATGTTGTTTGTTTGTTCACAGAAAGAGAATTCCAGGAACAGACCGCCACACTTAGACATGAAAGATAGGAAAGAAAAGGTAAGACCGTCAGTCACTATGGTTACCAGTGACATGTGAATATCTTTTTTTTTGCAATTTTCACAGAACCCCTGGTCCAATCCAAGTTTTGTATTTCCTGAAATTGAATGTCACATCATTTGATGAATTGACCATTCGACATTGTTCATTACCAAACGAGTGACCGAGTCCGATTTCATTTTGTAGGATGCCAGTCCATCTGGTTCGTATGATAATGTCGGCCAAACTTGTCTGAACGCTATCTCAGCTACTATTCAATTGGAAACTTACATGGAAGCTGTTTAGTACCTTACAGATGTAAACTGTCAGGTATTTTGCGGGGTTTTGATAATTTTCCTACGAAGTAGGCTACCATCTGCAAATTGTCCGGTAGTCAGTGAGTGAGTCAGTCCATCCGAATCCTTTCGTCGGCAAAATAAGGAGAACCGTTGACATTAGAACCTTGATTTTTTGCATGAAGGTGCATTAGGGGACTGTTACCAGCAAGTTGTGAGCTGACCTACTTTTGATGAAAATTTCTGGTGATTCTGACTTGGGCTGTGCCCATCTTAATATAGGCAGGATTTCAACTTGGGGCGGAGGGATTTCCAAGAGTTCCTAATGCCCACCCTACTTCTTAGGTCCTGTGGCGTTAGTCACACTGCCTGGCATGTTTCTTGAGTTATGTTCCTTTGTCAGTAATATTGATTATATATGCTTGTTCAGTCCATATATGTGTTACTATTTGATGTACTAATTTGAAAGTTACAGGGTTCAAGATGTTCAGTATCTTGTAGATATGCAATGTCAGATTTTTACCCCTTTTAGGTGATTTTCCACAGAGTTAGCACTGAGTGAACAATTTTGATGTCACCTTCCTATTAATTGTCACCATTGAATGACATTTCATAATTTTTGGTGATTTACTGGTGCATCTATAAACCTTGCCCTAAATGATTGAGTCCAAGATGACAGTGATAGCGGAAGTCAAAAGCTCAAGAGTTTTGAATGTGAAATTGATCCTGCTCTCCAGTCCCAGCCCCTCACATAAATTCAAGAGCTCGCTGAAATTTTCACAAAACTAAACACTCCATGTTCCGAGATTCTCACAAAAAAAAAAAAAATTGATAGCTGAGGATACATGGAAGACTGAATAGAGAGCAGCTATTCCAGTCAAACAAAAATCCTGTATTTGCTGTTTTTAATAGAGGCCCTCCACCATTTATCTTTTGAGCTTGACCATTCAACCATGGTCATTGTAAAGTAAACCATAGTGTTCGCAATTATGTCTGCATGGGAACCACAAGACCAACCCAAACTATGGTAATAGGCCTACCTCTAATAATTCAATCACAGGAAGTGAAATTTTGCACTATGAAGTCAGGGAGGTCAGTCAGGAAATATATTAGGACAGGAAGTTGACAAAATGGTTCAAAATCATGTGGCTAATCCATTATTTCCTATGATTTCGAGGATTTTAGAGCCGATTGAATTTTGTTCCCAAAATTGGGGGTGATTGAATTTTGATCGGGGGTTTGAAATTAAATTATTAATTTTAGACATGTTAGAGGAATTACCATAAGTATACATGTAGATTGGCTGAAATTTCCATCATTAACGAACCCATAAAGATTAATCGAATGAATAGGATATCATTATCATCTCACCAATAATATTGTATCTGTACATATATATATGATAAGTAACCAACGTATCTCCCTGAATATTATTGTGACATTATGTACTTCCAGATGGCCAAACAGAAAAGATTGATGGCAAAAATTGCCGATTACGTTGAAAACTGCGCCAACAGACTCTGCCTTCTGACCGAGCTCAACGCCTGGATGCGCAAAGATCACGGACTGGTAGGACATCTCCTCACTCCAAACTGCCTACATGTATTAGTTGGTGTTCTAGCTTTGACAGTCTATAATCATTTATTATTTTATATCTTGTTTACATATCATGAGTTAATTTGAGAAATGAAATTGATGCTAAATCGCTCAACTGATCAAGAATATGAGCAGTGTGGATTAATGGTCAGTGTGAGTAAATACACTGGCATTGTGTGTATACATGTATTAAAAATCTATAATACTGCCACATAAATGTGACTACATGTTAAGTCATTACAACCAGATTATGTACCGCTATATTTTCTATTAATTCAATCACCCCAAATATTCAGTCAAATAGTAATCATTGAGTTCCTGTTCCAACGGCTTTGATCACTCCCATTACATGGGTGATATTGATGCATACCCCCACTCTTGTACCTCTCATGAAATTTGAAATCAGTAGTGCATGAATGTACATATAGAATCATTGGAAGCAGATGCCTGCCCCTCTTGTGCCCCTCATGAAAATTGAAATCAGTAATGCAGTAACTATACATATAGAATCATTGGAAGCAGATGCCTGCCCCCTCTTGTGCCCCTCATGAAATTTAAAATCAATAATATTATTGCAGGTAAACATTGTAAAACAGAAACATTGGAAGCTGAGTGCCCGTCCCCCCTTTCTTGTGCCCCTAAGTATACGTTGAATCAAATATATTATGACATACATGTGCATAGCCATCACAGATACCCATGCAGTACAATGTATGTAAAAAGGCTGCTCCCCCTCTTGTGCACTTTGACTGCATGTAATTTAAAACCATTGATATTATCCTATAAAATACAATTTGTATGTGAGTCTCCCTCTCGTGCCCCTCATAGCCATGTTCTGCTCTCTCCATCAAATCAATATCTATCTTTTTCATCATTGTACAAGGAGGACATTCAGACATCTCCGCTCTGCCATGTACTGGTGGGAGATATTCGCGTCCCGCTGTACTAAGCCGCCTACAGACAGCGGCGAAATTGTCGGGAGCAAATTAACTGCTAACAGGCTAAAGAGGCTTTGGCATTTGTTTGAGCGAACCATAAAACATTAGCGTAAACATCTATCTGTTTTCATCCGCTATGGGCATTAATTCACCTGTTACTGGGTATAATACTGAATTAGAGCTTTATGTCGGACAGTTAGGCTTTTTTGGCTCGACATATAGCCATCTGTGCTAGTGTTTATATTTTTGTATCAGTTTAACGTTAAAAAAATATTTGTATCTTTTATTTCTCAGGTTATTTTATGATTTCGGGAGTATTATCATGTATGATTTACATTATATGTCTGTCTGTTTATGATTTTCTTTTTCTTCTCGAGGGATATTGTATCCCCCTCATCAACTGAATCTTAAGCAATGGAAAAAACCCCAAAATGTTCATATCAAATATAAAGTCTAAAAATATTGTTTATGGTTCCAGTTTCCCTAAAGCTTGTGATGATATTTTAGATACCTTATCAATTTTTGCTTCTTTAAATTGCAATGAATAAACTCACCAAAATGAATGTCAGATATATTTCTGAAAGCTAATCATTCAGGGAAGCAGAATTTAGTGACAATTTTGTTGATTTGTTAACTACAACTGAACTATTTAAATGAAAATAGACCAGTTTATGGAAATTTGACCTAGCTAAATTTTTTCCATCCTCGCTAAAATGTCAGCCAATCAGCAAAAGCAATATTCTGCACATATTGACCAATCAGATCATTTAAGTACCGCGACCATGGCGACCGAGACAACAGATTCGAAAACACCATAGCTTGTGCGATACCCAGTGGCAGATGAACATGCACCTTTTCAACAACCATGAACATATAATCATTAATTAATATAAAGGAAACATAGTTTAAAACAAAATCTATTTGAAGAGAAAAAAAACCCCATTCATCTACCATCAAATATCCAACAAGCCAGGCAAATGTAGGAAACACTGAAATTTTAGAGGCAGTCCGCGGTGTCGGTGTATCCGACCTCACCTTCTCACTGAAGGACTTGATTTGGGTTGAAACACATGGATTTCTATAAAATTTCACTGGTCTATCCATTAATATTTTATTGTTATGCGTGCTTGGATTAAATATTTTACATTCGGTATCAGCGAATAGTTCAGCAGCGAAAGTAAAACCCAAACGTATTTTACCATCAGCGCAGTTTTTCTAGGTCACGTAACTGGAATGTGGGCGGAACGCGGTTTGCTATGCAAGTTGGTCCAGGGTTCGCCTTTGCACAAATAGAAACCTTGACGTGGTGAAGATGAATTTTTCCTAGCTACATGTACATGTAATAACTTCTGAAGTACATGTATTCATAAAAATATTGAACTTTTAGATTCTTACATGTATACTGGTAATATAAAATCCAAACAAACTCAGTGTACCTCACTTTTGAAAATTTCATCCTGGAAATGATTTTAAGGAAGTTCAATAAATAAATAAAAATCTGAATTCAGTACCCAGCTAGGAGTTATTAGAAGATCAGTCTGAAAAACAGGGTAACAAATTAATACATTTAATTAATACGAAGGATCAATTTTTATCTCCCCTGCCTGAAAATGATAAGGTTTTTGGTTTACCTAATTCAAAAAAAATCTAGAAAATTTAGAGAAAAAATATGGGGGGGTTACACCTGGGGGTACTACTCCTGGGGTGCTCCAATGTTAAAATCCCTATGATAGACTTTTGTGTTCAGCTGAAGTGCACATGTACATCTGTACTTAGAAAGTTTGCTGCAGTTGTCAGCTGTCATTGGATGATTATGAAACTTGGTACACATGTTCCTTATGATTAGAGGATGTACCTGTGCAATTTAGGGGATGAAATATTGATTTCTGTCCAAATTATGGCAAATGATAGAGTTTTCTGTTTAGGTGAATTGTACATGTAGGCCTCTACATGTACATGGTAAATTTGCTGCAGTTGTCAGATCTCATTGGATGATTACGAAACTTGGTACACATGTTTCTTATGATTAGAGGATGTACCTGTGCTATTTTTGAGATGAAATATTAATTTTTCTCCAAATTATGGCAAATGATAGAGTTTTGCGTTTAGCTGAAGTGCACATGTACATCTGTACATCACAGTTTGCTGCAGTTGTCAGCTGTCATTGAATGATTATGAAACTTGGCACACATGTTTCTTATGATTAGAGGATGTACCTGTGCTATTCAGGAGATGAAATATTAATTTTTCTTCAAATTTTGAGGGTTTTGTCTAAGTAATTTGCCAATGATAATGTACATGTATATATACATGTACACCTGTACATGGAAAGTTTTCTGAAGCTGTCAGCTTTCATTGGATGAGTTTGTACGTTTCCATTGATAAGGTTTTTGTTGGCAAAAATTTACATGTAGATCTGTACATGGAAAGTCTGTTGAACCTTTCATGGGATGATTATAAAACTTGGTGGACATGTTTCATGTTTTCCTAGGTCAGAGCTGTCCCGCAGTAATCCCACATGGGACTGACCTATCCAGCAGTAATCCCAAATGGCACTGGCCTATCCAGCAGTAATGCCACACATGACTGACCTATCCAGCAGTAATCCCATATGGAACTCAACTATCCAGCAGTAATCCCAGACCGGACGGGTCTATCCAGCAGTAATCCCATTTGGGACTGGCCTATCCAGCAGTAATCCCACACGGGACTGACCTATCCAGCAGTAATCCCAAATGGCACTGGCCTATCCAGCAGTAATGCCACATGGGACTGACCTATTCAGCAGTAATTCCCAGACCGGACTGGCCTGTCCAGCAGTAATCCCACATGGGACTGGCCTATCCAGCAGTAATCCCACACGGGACTGGCCTATGCAGCAGTAACTAATCTCACAGTCCTATCCAGAAGTGGATAGGACTGCAATATGCAGCAGTAATCCCACATGGCACTGACCTATCCAGCCATAATCCTACATGGGACTGACCTATTCCGCTGTAATCCCACACAGGTTTAGCCTATCCAGCAGTAATCCCACATGGGACTGACCTCCCGAGCCATAGTCCCAGACAGGATTGCCGTATGCAGCAGTAATCCCACACTGGACTGTCTATGCAGCAGTAATCCCACACGGGACTGTCCTATCCAGCATTAATCCCATACGAGACTCATCTACACATGTATCCAGCAGTAATCCCAGACAGGACCGGCCTATCCAGCAGTAATCCCACTTGGGACTGGACTATCCAGCAGTAATCCCACAGGGGATTGGTCTAGCCATCAGTAATAACACACGGGACTGGTCCATCCAGCAGTAATCCTACACAGGACTGGCCTATCCAGCAGTAATCTCACATGGAACTGACCTCTCCAGCAGTAATCTCACACTGGACTGCCCTATGCAGCAGTAATCCCACAGCACTGACCTATCCATCATACATGGGATTAACTTATATGCCGTTAATCTCACATGGGACTGATGTTATTGTCTGTACCAGATAATCTATTCCAGATATTATTGTCTGTACCACATCACCTATTCCAGACGTTATTGTTTGCTCTACATGTATGCTTTCAATACTTCTCCAGCTTCGGCGGATGATCCCACAAGGCGAGATGTTGGGGTTCTCAGAACGCTTGTTACTGCTTGGCCTTAGGGTATTGTCGTGGTCGTGTACGTCCCTCTGTACATGTACGCTGTGCAGTCCGTACTTCCGTCCGTTAGGCAGAACCGATCGAGATAAAGCTACCAACTTTTGAAAACTGATTTATATATAGTTATAGATCAGAGACTATAAAAAATCACTCCTGTCGACCAATATTTTATGGAGTTATGCCTCTTTTCGGATGTATTAACTTCTGATATTGTGATGTACACTTGAATATAACCAGTTTTATCTGCAGAACTGTGTTAGTTGCAGATACTACATTTTGGAAACTTATTTGTTTAGGTGTAATCTAGAAGACTACAAAAAATTAGTTACCTCGACCCTTAATTTACAGAGTTATGCCAATTTTCGGTATAATAATCTCTGATTTTGTGATATGTGCTTGAATGTAAACGGTTATATCTAACTAACTGTGTTTGGTACCGCTATTAAATTTTAGGAACTTAAATATCTATAGTTGTATTCTAGAAGTGTACAAAAAATTAATCGTCTTGTCCCTTATTTTACAGAGTTATGTAATAATCTTGGATCATGCTTGAGTGTAACCAGTTATATCTGTAGAACTGCGTTTGGTACAGCTACCAAATTTTTTAAGCCTACAAAAAATTATTCATCACAGTCTTTATTTTACAGAGTTATGCCCCTTTTTGGGCATAATCTATGATTTTGTGATATATGCTTGAATATAACCCAGATGTTACATGTATATATCCGCAGAAGTAATGATATGGTCTAAAAATGACAATTCTGGATAATTAGTAAATTTAGCTATAATATGTTTCATTTTCCCAGCATATTTCCCAAGTACACAAGTACTTAGGGGAAGCCGAGGGTTTCGAGTGTCTCATTGACCCTCATGAATGTTTTCAATCTATAAAAAGTAGCTTCTTCAATCAAGTTAAACGGTACTATTTATTAAAAAGTGTGAAGAAAGTTTACCACATGGTCAATTGATCACCATGTATTAGATAAACATGCATGGATCACCTGCAGAGCTTATCGACTTTTAAGTGGATAACTCCAGTTGTCTTGTCTGACAGCTCATTGTCAAAAGTTTTTCCAAATAAAGAAATGCATTTTCATGATTTTTCTTTCACCAACCCATTGTACATATATTTTAATAATGCATTTTTATATTTTGGAGAATAGTTTTTTTTTTTGAGGTTTGAAGCCTAAGGCTACTGAAACCTAAAAGTTGATAACATTTGATCTTGTAATAAAGACACATCCATAATAACTTGACAGAATATATGGAATATAACAATTTATTCCACACTAATCAAGCTGGATTTCGTTCGGGTCACTCTTTTGAAACTGCTTTGTTAGCCTCAATTAATTCTTGGATCGGTGATGCGGATGAAGGAAATGTTGTCGGCGCCATTTTCGTTGACCTTATCAAGGCCTTTGATCTTGTTAAATCACAAAAAAATTTAACCAAACTTAAATACTGGGTTGAACGAATTTATTTCCTTTAGCAATCATACTAACATATGCGGAAACAATTTGTAGATTTTAAGGAAACCTAATCTGATGTTGTTAATGTTGATGTAGGTGTTTCACAAAGGTCCATTCTTTGTCCTCTTCTATGTATAATCTATGCAAATGATTTGCCACTCCATTTGAAATCTGCGTCTACCACTTTTGCTGACGATAATACAATATCTGTTTCCGGCAAATCACTTGAAGATTAGCAATTGCCTGAATGATCTGATCTCTACTAGGGCCCTCCGTGGCCGAGTGGTCTAAGGCGCTTCGCTGGTGACCGCTAGCCTCATACCACTGAACCGGCATGGGCTCGAGCTCAGCTGGTTCATGTGTGAAAGTTTGTCAGTTACTTTCCGACGAGCGGTCACCATATGAGGGAAACAAACTTGAGTGTGACATTAAGCCAGATCCCCTCCCCCCCCTTAATATCTACTAGTGAGTGATGTTCTGATAAAAATTGTACCCCAATTGTACCAAAACCAAAGCTATGATTGTTACAACCAGCCAGAAGTGATGGCATTTGGACAGAACTGATTTAAATGTAATGCTTGGCACGAGCACAATCTTAGAAACAGTTCAGTCGGAGAAACTACTTGGTCAATCTGGACTGATCTGAACATGTCAAATTAATAGAGACTATACAATTTCACTAGATCATGCACTTTGAGTTTAATAAATGGGATTTTGACTCAGTCAGTCTGTTGTCTGTCTTCAAGGGTTCCGTTACCTTTCGTTTACCGGAAGTCACCCAATATATCCCACAAAACTGACATTTATAGACAAATGAGCATTGATACGAGTTGATAGTGATAAATTTAGTTTATTCCTCAAATTTGTTGACAGCAGCTAAAATTTCAGCTCTGATAGATAAACTCAAATTTACACTTGACTTTCAGCCTACCTACATGTACACTTTGGATTGGAGTTTTTCACTATCTTTTAACATGGGATTTTTACCTCTATTGCCACGAATCATCATGGTGAAGGCCCCATGAGATAAAAATAAAAGCAAAGAAATTGAAAGTTCACAATGTTAATGTTTTCTAGCATGTTGAGTGCATATTTTTGACTGGACACTAAAATCCCTTTGAATTCCGTGTCATTTCATAGGTTCTCTCATTCATAAGAAAATGATCTACATGTATATAAAATCAACATGGTCAAATAGGTGTTTGGATATGTTCTTTCTTCAAGAGCGCTTCAATGTAAGACTGTTGTTATTAAGGGGCACTTTACCAGTAACCTTTTTTTGCATGTGAAAGGTTATTGAGTGAGTGAATATGATTTAACATTGCTTTCAACACTATTACAGTCATATCACAACATTTGCGTCCTACTTCTCTTTACACCTGGAAACCACATGGGAAGGGTCCTATTTCTCTTAACACACGTGGGGTTCTAACTCTCTTCACCCTTATCACAGTTAGCCGCCTCTTACGACGAGCTCTCTGAGGAGCTGAGGCCTATTCGTATGTGAAAGGTTATGAAACCTCTTAAACCATGATAAGGGTAATCTAACATTCAACCATGTAGGTGACATAAAACAGGAACCAGTCATGCACACAACCAGTTTATTTTGTGTATTTTAATTTTTCTCATTTAACTTGCTTTGTGTGTTCTGGTTTTTATACTTCGGTCAATTTTGGCTGAAGGGTATTGTCGTCGTCATGTACGTCCGTCTGTCCGTCCATCCATCCATCTGTCCGTCACACCTTTTACGTTACCAAGATATCTTTAGAGTGATTTACCCAAGGCAAACCAAACTTGCAGTTCACATCCATATACTTGTGAACCAGAACCCTATTGAATCTGGACCCAATTGGTTGGAAACTTTGGTGACCATCTTTAATTTATGCGAAACTGTCCTAGCTTTTTTGTTACCAAGATATCTTTAGAATGACTTACCCTAGGCACACCAAACTTGCAGTGCACATCCATATGCTCGTGACCCAGACTCTTATTGAATCTGGACCCGACTGGTTGGAAAATTTAGCAGACATCTTTAATTATTGCGAAACTGTCACAGCTTTTTCATTACCAAGATATCTTTTAGAACGACTTACCCTATGCACACCAAACTTGCAGTTTACATCCATATGCTCGTGGCCCAGAACCCTATTGAATCTGGACCCGATTGGGCGGAAACTTTGGCAGCCATCTTTAATTACGTATGCAAAACCGTTAATCTTGTCTATCTCGGGTACCATTTCACTGTTGAGAGTGAAACTTGGTACAGATTATCGATGCATCAGGAAATTTCAAAGGATTATGACCAAACCAGTTTCCCTGATTCTGTGAAACCTTGGCGGCCATCTTTAATTTATGCAAAATATTTAATGATGTATATCTCTGATACCATTTAAGTGCTTGATGTAACATTTGGTATACATCATCGATGCATCAAGAGTCTTACGATAAATGACAGTTCTAGTTTCTCTGTTTGGGCGGAAACATTGATGGCCATCTTTAATTTATGCAAAATCTTTAATGATGTATATCTCTGCTACCATTTAAGTGTTCCATACGAAACTTGGTACCGTACACAGCATCGATGTATCAAGAGACTGGCAATGAATAACCACATAAGTTCGGTTCTCGTCAGATCACCGAAGTTAAACAACAAGCCTGGAAATTATTTTTTTCACTGGTGCCTGACACTTTGGCAGGCATCAATAACTTGGTACCTGACATTTGGAATGGGATGCCTGACAAAAATATCGGGCCTCAGCGGCCTATTTCGTAATCAGCACTACAAAAGGTATAACCTACTACATGCACTATCAACACAGCTTACAACTGTTCAGGAATAGTTGCTTAGAATTATTATTACCTAAAATGAAATAAATCTGACAGCATGATTAACTTTGTCGAATTTATGTACACAAGATTTGTTTTGGCTGAAAAGAAAAAAAACCCATCAAAATTGCTTCTCAACAACTTTTTAGTACCTCCAAGGATATCCACAGCATTATCTAGCTGTGCTTAGTTATGTAAAATGTATGGGCACCCAAAATGAATACACAAAAAATGGTACCTTCAATATTTCTTGGAAAAAAACCCCCAAACCAAAGGTCTTCTGTTGAAAATCCAAGCAAATAAATCTATGCCTCCCAATTATAATTAGGAGAATCAACCACCCAAGATTGTTCATTTTATAACCTTGGAAATGGTCATTTTTCATTGAAAAGTGATCGTCAGATGCGACGTTGTTGTTGTTGTTGTTGCAAAGGTCAATTTCTGAGTCTAAACTTATTTGTCCGCAGTTTTGCAGTTCAACAGTAATTGCAGCTTCTTACATTTTGTACATCAATGTCTAGTGTACCAGTTTTGTTCTGTTTCGGGCGGCAGCTAGCTGTAAAATATCAGATCAGCATCATTTGCTGCAACAATTTGGCATGTGCGCCAGAACAATTCTGTTAGACGGAGGTATCCCAACAGCCTTTGCGGCGCTCCCTGACAACTACCGCGTGGGCTAAAGTAAAGCATAGCGACGTATTCACTTAGCCCAGGCAGACCGCGCTTCTCGTCATTAAATCGTATTTCCTCGACGTTTGCTGCTGGTAATCGTTTGGAATCGATAAGATATTATTAATAAGGTAACATTTAACAGCTGAAAGGATCAATTGTGTGGTAAAGACTCCAGGAAAGAGTAATAAACAGCTCTAAATAACCCACAACAGTGAGCTACAGGGCGCTTACCCAGCCGTCAAAATCCTGGAGTTAAACACAGCGGCAACACCGTTATTGTCGGCGTATAGCACGGATAATCTATTTTAATTTCCCCTCCATAAAGCTGTTAAGTATCCATATTCAATGATTGACTTATTAAATGATTAACATCAGCATGGAGGAGTCTGTATCCGTGGCTTATAACCGTATGGTAAATTTTCTGTATAAACAGTCAATCAATCAATTTTATTTGATCTTTGGTCTTACGGGTGTTTCTTTGTCATGTTGACACTGTGATGAGTAATTCTCAGTTACAGTGATTATTTCATTGACTTGTATAGTACAATCCATTAATCAATCAGTCTTTATATAACCCGTCATCAATATCCGAGTCATTGTAAATATGCATGGTCTGAGATTGTCATGAAAACTCAGTTTATATATAACCGAAGGAATTTTGCTAAAACAAGTATATATCTGCGTTATTTACCATTTCCTGATCATTAAGTCAATCATTAAATCTGGATAATTAACAGCTTTATAAAAGTAGAAAAAAAAACCAGTAACACAGACTATCCATAACGGTGAAGAAATTTTGCTACAAGTATATATCTGCGTTATTTACCATTTCATGATCAATAAGTCAATCATTGAATATGGATACTTAACAGCTTTATGGGGGGGGGGGAAATTAAAATAGATTATCCGTGCTACATGTATATGCCGACAATAACGGTGTTGCCGGTTGCCGCTGTGTTAACCCCAGGATTTTGACGGCTGGGTAAGCGCCCTGTAGCTCACTGTTGTGGGTTATTTAGAGCTGTTTATTACTCTTTCCTGGAGTCTTTACCACACAATTGATCCTTTCAGCTGTTAAATGTTACCTTATTAATAATATCTTATCGATTCCAAACGATTACCAGCAGCAAACGTCGAGGAAATACGATTTAACGGCGAGAAGCGCGGTCTGCCTGGGCTAAGTGAATACGTCGCTATGCTTTACTTTAGCCCACGCGGTAGTTGTCAGGGAGCGCCACAAAGGCTGCTGGGATACCTCCGTCTAACAGAATCTTGTCAGAGGAATCTCAGGGATTTCCCCACAATAATGATGACGTCAGCAATAATGCGAACATGGCGTTCGGCGATAATGGAAGAGTGGTCGAGCATGAGACTTTGACCAGCCATGCAGGACAATTGTCATTGTCAGTTTGACGAATAAAACAGATTTTTTTCAGCTTTGAAATAGCGTGAACATCCCCTGCTCAAACACAGTGAAAAACTGCTGCGACTGATTAAATTTTCCAGTATAAAATGGCACCGAACAAAACGACCAGGTCCGAGTGATTTGTGCCCGTCAAAGCTTCATTCGGTGACGGACATTGTCCGTGACCGGCCCGATATTTCCAGGCTTGAACAATGTTGCTGTACTGGCTGGGCTGATCAGTGTCCAGGGTAATAGAACTGTGAGCACTCTTGTGTTCTGGCACATGTCGTGATATGATTGAAACAAGGTTGAAAACGACGTTAAACCCTACTACTCACTCACTCACTCCTCTTGAGTGGCAGGAAGGATGGGCGACCATCTTTAATTTATGCAAAATCATTAATGATCTCTGATACCGTTTAAATGCTCGATGTAAAATTTGTCTTACGATGATTTTGACTTACGAGACTTACGATGAATGACAGAAGCGGTTACTCTGATTGGGCGAAAATCTTGTCAACCATTTTTAATTTATCCAAAATCATTAACCGTTTTCAGTGCTTCATATGAAACTATAAATCATCGATAAATCAAGAAACTTACAATTAATGACAACCAGTTTCTCTTATTAGGTGGAAAATTTGATTGCCATCTTTAATTTATGCAAAATCTATACCTCTGGTACTGTCCGAGTGTTTGATGCAAGACTTGGTATACATCATTAATACATCAAGAGACTAAAAATGAATGACAGAACCATTTCCTCTGACTTGCTGAAAACCTTGGCAGTCATTTTCAATTTATGTAGAATCATTGATGATTATATATCCTTTGATACCGGTACTTCAAGTGTTCAGTATGATACTCGGTATACATCATCGATACATCAAGAGACATGTAATGAATACCGGTTTCTCTGATTGGACGGAAACCTTAGGGGTCATTTATAATTTTGCTAAATTTTTGATAATCTGTATATTTGTCGCTTGACTGCTTGCTGTTCCGGACATCTTCAAAGTAGTACGGATCAAATTACATTATGAATGGCTGGCGCCCTGAGCCGAGGGATTTTCAGATGCGCAGCTTCGTATATATTTTTGTTTTTATTTTAATATGTATTGTTGTGTATCACACTCTAGGACTCGATCCAGTTAGATGATGCCCAGATGGACCGTGCCATGAAGGATCAAGAAGAGGCATATGTCGATATCATGTAAGAGTTACTGTAATGAAGAGTTATTCCCCTTGATTGGTTTTGATCTTCAAAATTGTGTTGTCAGACTGCATGTCACAAACCACTCAATCCATTTAATAGTTCCAAGATTTAGATTCAGACTTCCAGCACACATTGATTTATCATTAGCTTTGACCACAACAGATGGATAAACCCTGACTTCTTTGGTAACCATTTCTAAATTATTTCAAGTCTGATGGGAAATGTCAGGGCAGGCTGCCTGTTGCAGGAAATCATTTGTAGATGCTAATAATATATGTTCTCAAGATATGCTCAGTCCATTTACTATGTTGTGAGTACCGTACATGGAGTATGGCTACATGTACATGTATTTTTGAGTTGTTTGTGACCTATGGCAGATGTGTCCAGCACACATTGTGTGTTGTTTTGAATAAATTGAAATGATAGTGGTAACATAGTTATGTTACCATGTATCCATTCCTAAGGCATGTGATTGATTTCAAAAATAGGCAGGAGCTGTTCTTTTATGATGATGATTTTGCCCAGAGTTATGGCCCTTTATCATCAACATATGCTTGTCCAGTCCATATCTTAGTTACTATTTCATGAACGACTTAAAAACTTACATGTAAAATGCTTAGTACCTTGTGGATGTGCACCGTCATTTCTTTTTTTGACGGAGTCTGATGCGTGCTTTGGCTAAACACTCTTCCATTCTCAGGGCTCGACGTTAGATCTTTAGATCACCTGTGCTGTCGGGCAGGTGGGTGTGCAAATGTACTTGTCCAAGGTTTACTCCTATTTGCCCAATTCTGACAGCGAAAATTGTCTGGCTGCCATTTTGCGACTGGCCGCAGAGCGAATAAGTTCCTCTGTGATTAGCCGATATCAGTCTGTATACCAACGCAAGACACTGGTATAACGAATTTATCACATTGTCGAGCTATTTTCCTGGTTGGTTTAACATATATCACCAACTCGAAAGAAAAACAGGCATATAACTCAACGTTGAACAACGTAAGACATCGTGAGTCGGACAGGCAGCTTCGATCTCTTTTCGATCTGTTCCGCGATGAACAAAAAACTGGATGAAATACTTACGTAGCTGACATTCTGACGTTCCTGTTTATGTGGCATATAAAGCTTTGGATGATAATTTATTTCTTATCTTCATCCGCAAATACGCAATTTGCCTCGCACAACTTGTTCCAGTGGCGGAACTCGCCCAATCAAACTCGCGCAGACAAATTCGCCTGAAACAGGCTTTGTCTGCAGGTGTTGCACGCGCGTCCTTGACTGCGTTGGTATATGGACATGCGCGTCCTTGACAGCATTGGTATACGAGAATTCTGAATTGGTATACCAACGGTGGCTAACGAAGAATTGCAATACAGTCTAATGCACTATGGTAATTAACCAATCAAAACCCTACAATTTACTCTGAAATGTGATAATTTTTGCTATCCATTTTGGTGATTTTCCATGAAGTTGACGATAGCAATATTTCAAATCCAGGCTGTGTCTCCTTTATAATTTGGTGAAGAGCATGGAAGCATTATCCGTTTTGATCCAGAGTTGTGGCCCTTTATTGTCAACATCAGTATATTCTGAGTACTTGCCGAAGGATTGTGATAATTAGCTAGGGAATGATCAACATTAAGTAAATGTTAACTGTCATGTTTCACCACACAGTCTTGGGGTGGGACAATACATCAAAGCAGTCTCTGTGAACAGGACGCTTCGGTTTTATATATTATTTTCAAGTGAATCCCTTTGGACAATTTTTACAAAAGTTTTGTATTTTTCTTGCAAATTAGTTAGCACAGAACTAGAACAATGGATGGAATGTGGATGTCTGTACTTTTATTCTTTTTAAATTGTACCCATACATTACTGGTTTGATGTCTTTATGTTTATTGCAGGGACACCCTCGACGACTTTGAGAGATCAATTCTGAAATTACTCAACCTTACATACAGGATCATGGAAGAAACTGGACTCATATCCACGTGCGTATACCAATAGACTGCAAAACGGAAGAAATTATTTAGCATTTAGTATCAATTAACTACTTTATCTTGGAAAAAGAGCAAATAAAAAAGTAGTAGGAAATATTTTCTTGAAGATCATGGAATGTTAAGATTTGTTTATCTCACTGAAAACCTGTCTCACTCATTTGTTTACATAATTTTCTTAACATGTATAATTAATAATGATTAAAATATCAGCCTATCTACTTATTTTGGATTTATTTCCTTCTAATATTTTCTTTCAACCCTGATGTATGATTTAAGACATAATTGCTTGTTTACTGTGGTAAAACAAGTAAGATAGATCGCCATGCAATAGGATGAGTCTAAGTTTGGTCATGAAGGCCACAGGCTACTATACTACAAACGGCAGAATTGTGTAGATTTTTCGTGCAAAGAAATATATTTTATCATGTAATTACACATTAGCATCCCTATACGTGACAAAAAATGTGTTTGTTCATGAATTTATCGAAGCAAACGACACCTGCAAGTCGTGTGCTCGAAATCAACATGCAGGGGACGAGTCCACAGTATGGCAGCTACCTAGCTAAACGCTTGTAATGTTCAAAATGACGAAAAAACAATACCAATAAATTTCAAGACTATTTCCACTATAACGTGAACCTTGGATTTCTGAATTAAGAAATAAATGTTAGTTTTCCGTCCTCTAACTGCCCAGATAATGGATGGTAAAACGGAATTGCCTATTGTTTTGGGACGAAGCCGCAGGCTGAGTCCTAAAACATAAAGGCAATTCGGTTTTACCATCCATTATCTTGGCAGTTAGAGGACGGAAAACTAACATTTATTTCTATTCTAAAGCATCATTTATAAATGTTGCCATGCTAAATAAAAGAATAAATGTGGTCCTCGTACTCATTTGAAATTCAATTCCCCCTGACAACAAACTCGGATAGACCCGTCCAGATCATCATTTTTGATGTTCCACTGGTGCCGGTCTATTCTCTCAGGCGAGGGGTGTGGAGGTGATGAAGCTCAGGGAATGATATTCCTGTATTTCAGTACATAGACAATGTTTACTCTCGTTTTAAAAATTCATTTAGACGCGATCTTATGTGCGATGAAGAATCATTTATAACAGATTCCAATAATTATCTCACATCTATTACGGCGTTGAACTGTACGACCTCGACACAGTTGCCATCACAGTTTTGCTGACTCCGCCCTCGAGCAGCGCGTGAGTTTACAGCCGACACAAGAACACTACCGAATGATTGTGACGGATTCTGAAAATTCTGGAGGATTTTTTATTACACGAGATAAGATATACACTCCCTGAAATTTTCTTTCGGCGTGCCAAGCAATTTACAGCCCCATATATCAACATAATTTAGCTAAAACAGGTACACCGCCTCCTGTGAACAGCGGCCCGACTGAAATCTATCTTGAGTGACAGCTGTCGTCATTGCAATGTTAAGATTTCTGCACGTGTGTCATTCATAAATTTACTACGATTGCCACGCCCTCAGATACACAGACTCTGCGAGCCGACAAGAATCATGCGAAATAATTCGCATTTGTTAGCCTTTCGAGTCGCAAAACTAAGTGAAAACAGATAATGTAGTCAATAATCTATTGAAAGTCGAAAATCGCGAGTAATTCCCACTTATAGCCATTTACTATTGAGCAGACGGTGCGATAACCTATCCACCCCGGCCAAATCGTATTTGGAATAGGTCCATTTTGGAATGGAGTCACGTGAGAAAGGGTACTATATCGTCCTATATAGGACAGCAATCTCCCTATGCTTTCAATGCTAAAGATCAGGCAGATGCTTTAGAATACATTACTGTGGACCCGTTACTTCATATACAATGGTTATCGCAGTACAAGGATTAGCAAGTAGGGTGCAACTGGGCACATGAAGAAAATCATGACGTCAAACTATCCACACCAACCACTCATCAAAGTAACGTCTAATGGAATTAGACGCCACCTGGGCTTCCTTCCTTATATATAATAATGTTATTTGGTAAAACACATGGGGTGTGGTAGAATAACTTTCAAATCATGTCCCAAGCCAGGCGGCTGAGATTAAGGTATCAATGGGCGACTCACACTCTAGCAACTATCCAATCAGATTCTGTGATTGCCACTCCCTGTTTGCCAATTTTGACCCAGTTAACCAATCAAAATACAGAAATTCTAGTTTATCTTCTGAGTTTATTGTGCAAGCTTCCCATTAAGATGTGGAATGTCTCAAGCTTCTGGAAAATGCATCAATAACAGATTTGTGGTCATATGTCGGAAATAAGAAAAAGAGTTCACATTATTACAGAATCTGATTTTTTAAGTGTTTCTCTGTTTTTGCAGGAAGGATAAGAAGAACCTACCGGAGAAGGTTCCAGTATTTGATGGTAACTTGCAGGGGTTTTTCTAGCCGTTTTTTCATCGTGGTTACCACGATGAAAAACAATATATATTGAGTTTTGCAGAAAATTTCAAATTGAGTTTTGATAAAAAAAAATTGAGTTTTGCTGTTTGCGCGCGAAGCGCGTACGAATTTTTTTTTGAGTTTTCCCACAACATACCAGTTGTCAGTTGATAGGTTGTTTCACATGACCTGCCCGCATCAATATTTTGGAGATAAATAATGCCGCATGTATTTTAATTATCAGTAATTATTGGTCGTAAAAGAAATAAATAAGCAAATCTAAGTAAAACGAATGAACCGTCACAGCGCGAGTCAGCGCGAAGGCGACTGAAGAGCCGCCATCTTGGGGAAAGCCCTTTCAAAACGAGGCACAGTCCTTTTGTAGCGAGGATTCCCTCGTGTCAAGCACGTGGCAGTAAAGTTTTAACTTCGGCACTTTTGACGGTCGCGTACCAAAGCCATCGTGGTTTTAGTTTATGGATCAGTTGTTTCCTCATCAACCAATTCATTTAACCATCCATTTATCTGATGAAACGCTTTTGAGCGAAGTGGTCGAGCACTTCACGTCTTCACTCCCGACAACAACAACGACAACACAGACTGTCGACGAATTACTCGTAGCTTGAGGATGACGGACATACAAAATTCGTCGCTGTGGACAGAGAATCCCTATCTTCAGTCAGTGTAAAAGAAATAAAAGAAGAAAATTCGGGTAATAAATTCTGCAGTTATCTTTAATATTGGTCACAAGTAAGAGTTTTTGCCCTTGATTTCTGTTTACACAATGTGTGTGCATTTGAGTTTTAGTCTACCATAATTATTTACATAATGTTTCAATTAAAGTAAAGCAAACTTAAAATGTCTCTTTGGAGAATAATTATTTCATAAATATTTTTTTCTGGCGATATTTATGAGAGTATTTCAGAGTGTATAAATCTGTAAAACAGGAATGTTGCCAGGTTATATATTCGATCACAATCTTCTCTGTTAACGGTAAAAAATCTAGCTTCAATAATTAATAATTATAGCATCTAGCATGTATGTTTTAGCATGAGGTCATGCTAAACAACCTATTAACTGACAACAGCCGTACTGTGGTTTGGTGTGGTTGTACCGGAGTACACAAAACATGCATGTAACAAGTGAACGGCTGACTATCTTAGGCCGAAGTTTATATCTTGATCGACAATGCAGCAGCAGTTCTATATGTTGTTGTTGCTCTAAGAAGACACGTTGTGCTAATGTCGCCTTCAATTGTTGGATGATACACGACACCCTGTCATGGTTTGGGCCAATGAGTTATCTCGTAACACTGAGTTATTTTAGCAATGTTGTTGTAGACTGTGATATAATTCATGTAAATAGAATTGTCAGTATCTGTTGGTCTCTGAAGAAGTGTCGCAAACATATGACCAACCTCAGTTCTGTAATTGGTGCGATGAAAAAGTTGAAAAATTGAGTTTCATCATTTTTTTGATGAAAAAGGCAAAAATATTGAGTTTTGTAGAAATTCTCGACGCGAAAAAATTGAGTTTTCAAAATTTTGAAATTGAGTTTATGAACAATTTTGGGCTAGAATAACCCTTGAAGCTGCAGATTTTTCTCAAAGTGACCGTCACCTAGATTTCTATAGTGAAGCAAACATTCTGAGATTACGTAAATTGATTGTGTTTAAGTTGAGAATGACCTGCATGTATTTTATATCATCTAATAATTCAATCATCCTATAGAAATTCGATCACCCCTAATTTTTGGGATAAAATTCAATCAGTAGTTTTGATACATTTGATCACCCTATAAAATCATTAAAGTAGAACTCATCAGAATGTGTTATCCGCTTTACATTTCCTCCTTGATCATTTCTTTGTGAATTAACATGTTTTATGGGAATAATCCATTTTATATCAGAGATTTTTTGCTAATCAACTGCAGAGTGCTGCCATTAGATATGTCAATGTTTAAGTAAAATTATGTCGGAGTTGAGGGAGAAGGACGTCCGAGTTGAGTGGGAGTAGTGGCGAAGACCATGTGACATGAATGACTTCGCCTTGGTTAGAGTGCATGGAACAAGAAAATTGTCACTGCCAATAGAGCCTCTCTTTCATGTACAAATATGGTGGCATCCTACAGCCACTCTTTGAGAATTAAACACATCCCAAATTTACATGTATGACATTGAATGCATTATTCCTGTGGAACTTATTTCAATTAAGGATATATATAGTACAAATTCCTCAAGAAAACTAATGTTGAGCAGACTTCTCCTTTAAAGTGATCGTAAACCCTCAAGTAAAGTTTCCATCAAATGAAAGACCATTGCGAACAGTGTCGGAAAATATTTAGTGTAATTTTTTACGATTTTATTACACAGAGTAAACTGCAAATAAATCATGGTATTCTATGGTGGTCTGTTGCAATCATATCTATGCCCAGTGACGTCACACTGCCTTAATACATTTTTATGTCTCACCCAACTATGTTGGGGGGAGACATCTAGTGTTTGTGCTGTCTGTCTGGATGGATGTCTGGATGGATGTCTGTCCGTCCCCTTGCCTTGTCTGCAAGATATCTTGAGAACTACTGGATGGAATGTCACCAAACTTGGATGGAAGCTTCATTGGGATAGCCCCCTCATTTGATTAGGTTTTGGTGTGTGTGCATGCATTCATCCGTGTCCGGTGTCCGTCCGTCCGTCCATCTACTTGTACATGTATATACAGGCCTTGTCTGCAAGATATCTTGAGAACTACAGGATGGAATGTCACCAAACTTGGATGGAAGCTTCATTGGGATAGCCCCCTCATTTGATTAGGTTTTGGTGTGTGTGCATGCATTCATCCGTGTCCGGTGTCCGTCCGTCCGTCCATCCGTCCATCTACTTGTACATGTATATACAGGCCTTGTCTGCAAGATATCTTGAGAACTACAGGATGGAATTTCACCAAACTTGGATGGAAGCTTCATTGGGATAGCACCCTCATTTGATTAGGTTTTGGTGTGTGTGCGTGCATTCATCCGTGTCCGGTGTCCGTCCGTCCGTCCATCTACTTGTACATGTATATACAGGCCTTGTCTGCAAGATATCTTGAGAACTACTGGAGGGAATTTCACCAAACTTGGATGGAAGCTTCAGTGGGATAGCCCCCTCATTTGATTAGGTTTTGGTTTGTGTGCATGCATTCACCCGTGTCCGGTGTCCGTCCGTCCGTCCATCTACTTGTACGTGTATACGGGCCTTGTCTGCAAGATATCCTGAGAACTACTGGACGGAATTTCACCAAACTTGGATGGAAGCTTCAGTGGGTTAGCCCCCTCATTTGATTAGGTTTTGGTGTGTGTGCATGCATTCATCCGTGTCCGGTGTCCGTCCGTCCGTCCATCTACTTGTACGTGTATACGGGCCTTGTCTGCAAGATATCCTGAGAACTACTGGACGGAATTTCACCAAACTTGGATGGAAGCTTCATTGGGATAGCCCCCTCATTTGATTAGGTTTTGGTGTGTGTGTGTGCATTCATCCATGTCGGTTTCCATCCCTCTGCCGATGTACTTGTACATGTATATGTATATATATGTATACAGGCCCTTTCTGCAAGATATCTGAAGAACTACTGGACAGAATTTCACCAAACTTGGATGGAAGGTTCATTGGGATAGCCCCCTCATTTGATTAGGTTTGGGTGGGTGTGTGCATTTATCCATGTCCATCGTCCGTCCGTCCATGTGTATACAGGCCTTGTCTGCAAGATATCTTGAGAACTACTGGATGGAATTTCACCAAACTTGGATGGAAGCTTCAGTGGGATGGCCCCCTCATTTGATTAGGTTTTGGTGTGTGTGTGCGAGCATTCGTTCGTGTCCAACTTCGATGGCAGCTTTATCGTGATGGCCTCCTCATCTGATTAGGTTTTGGTTTGTTTGCGTGCATCCATCTGTTTCTGATGTCCAGCTTTGTTACATGTATGTACATGACTACTCTTGTCTACAAGATATGTGGAGAACTACTGGATGAAATTTCTCCAAACTTGGATGGAAGCTTCATTGAAATGGCCTTATGATCTAATTAGGTGTTGGTGTGAGCTAGTGCTTGTGTGGGTCGATGCAAAATGTGCTTATCTGTCTGTTCAATTTTTGTTCACTCCATATCTTGGAAACTACTGAAGGCAGATGGATGAAACTTCTATGCGGTACAGCATGTATACTATAGGTGTGGCTCTTGTATGTTTTGCATCTTTCCTAATGTGATCAGTTTCGAAATAGTTGATGCTTCACAATTACATGTATTCCACATGTATCGGTTGGACACTGTAGATGGCGGCAATCCACTCATTGCTATATAAATCCGACTCCTCACTGGGTTACTGCAACAAAAAAAAATCGCCTCTTTGTAATTAATATTTTTAGATGCGCAGCTTTGTTTAGGATACTTATTGCTACATTCATTTTATAGCACTTTCCCTTAAATTATGTGCCCACTCAAGGCATGGTGGGAGGTTGGGGGAGACGTATGTTTTTGCTTGAAAAAACAACCGGCATAGGCTTCATGCCGGAGCGGCAACTCAAGGGTCAAAGCGGAACCTCTAGTTTCAAACTGTATATGCACTTTCCAATGCTTGATTCAAGCTTAAGGTGTGTATACTTTGAGTTTCAACACAGACCCACTGTTCCAATGTGCATGTTTCACCAAAATCGGGGAAATTAAATGCCAGATTCAAATTGACTTGACACTTATGAGTTACCATCCCCAAGATTTTGGTGAAACATGCTTATGCTTAAAATCGTAAAAAATTACACTAAATATTTTCCGACACTGTTCGCTATGGTCTTTCATCTGATGGAAACTTTACTTGAGGGTTTACGATCACTTTAAAATAAGAAGAAATCGTGGATTATCTGTATGATTCTGGACCATTCTGTCAGCGTCCTGTTCTAATTAATTTTGATCATCCCTAATTTTATGATGGAAACAGCACTTCCTGTGATTGAATTATTGGATTTACCTTAAGTTGTGTTTGGTTCTGTAAATTATTCTGAGGAACAAAATAAATACTTGAAATGTTGAGGAAGTCTGATGAGATGCTAGGGCATATCTCTGATGACATGTTAGAAGTCCGTCATTATGATAAAGCCGCTATAAGAGAATGAACATTGTGAAAGTAGTGATATTCCCTTTATGTATGCACATGCATATTCACTAACATGTAACATGTTTTCATGTATTCCAGAGAATGCCTTGTTAAAGTATAACGATAAGTGGGATATGGCTATCACTAACATCGGTTCAGCTTTCGATGACGCAGTCCGTTGGGTCAAAATTCCCACTTTCAAAAATGGTGAGCAGAACTTTTTTCTCTCTTTAAAAAGACAACAGATCTGTGTTCATCCCATAAATATATATATACATGTACATGGATTTTTTTTCAGAATGGAAAGATGTTAAACAAGGAACTAGCCATATTAGTCCTCCTGCTTAAGAAACCAAAGGATGTGGCATTTTTAAAATTAAATATGAAATTTCATATTTTACTTTCATATCTCGGATAGCTTTAGCGATATAAAAGTATTGTCAGATCTACTTCCTTTGTCTTCCATTGGACTACTTTTTTTGTTCGTAGATTTTAAAAAGTTGGAATCCAAAACCTTGCAGAAGTCATCTGAAAAATTGCATTGGTTTTCTGCCATTGATTGTTTATTTGTTTGTGACAGTACATGTACATTAAACTGAACCACCTGGCCAATTCGATTAGTTCGACTGGGCTAGTAGCGAATTGGGCTACTGGTCTGATGTGATGTCACAACCAGGGAAAGACAAGCAATGTCACTATATAATCTGATTAGAGCTGTGATATCAACTTTCTGAAAGCTACTAACAGGTGAAAATACTGAAAAAGATAACTGAAAGAAGCCGGTTCATTATTTCATCTTTTATAGAAGGCTGTAATATTAGAATATGAAAACCTTTGAATTAACACTTTATTAAGGACTGTAACCAAAGGTTTACGTTGTTTACACATCAGTATGTTACCAGTTTTCATCTTCATATGACCCTCATCGCATTAGTGTTTATATTAGTTATCAGCATATTAATATAATTGTAGATTGATGCATTGCATTTGCAAAATGTTATTGCATGTTGATGATGATATCTTGATTTTTGGCAGTTTTCTTGCTCTGTACGTCTGTAACATGTAAATGAGCGATATATGGTAAATCACTTGTGAGACTTGATTGTCAATCTTCACACAGTTGTAAGAAGTGGTGCTCGCCAGTTCAAGTCCTTTATTCAAGCTGTCATGAAGAAAGTCCAGAGCCTTGCAGAAATAAATCGACTTCTCCATGAATCAAAGAAGGTAATAATTACATGGTACCTCTCCAGTCTCTGAAGGTGAGAAAGTCATCCTGTTAAACTTCACTGAAACTACTGTTTTCCCTGTTAGGATACATGTTCATTAAAATACCCACACGACAAACAGGTTCTCAGCTCATTGCGCAGTTCCTGACTTATTTTATCGAAGAAATGCTGATAAAAAACAACAGTGAGTGAGTGAGTGAATATGATTTAACTATATTTCAGTCCGATCACGACGTTGGGTCCTATTTCTTTTTACATTCGGGAACCACACGGGTGAGGTCCTATTCCTTTTCGCACCCTGGAACCCCACGGGTGCCTCAGTTAGTGGCGTCTTACGACAAGATGTCTGAGGTGCTGAGGCCTATTCTTATCATGACCTGCAGTGTCCACAACGACAGCCCATGTCAATCCCCGGAAGCCCCACGGGGCAAAAATAAAAATAAAAAAATAGTCAGGATTGCAACAATATATATGGATCACAAAAATATGGAATATAAACACCATGTTTCCACAGATTCAGACACAGCATTTTAGGACTGATAATAGTATCTAGAGTTATTTTCTAGGAATTCAATTTCCCTTAGATGGTTAAATTCTACCTGGAATCCTGCCTATAAAAGTGTTAGAAGACCCATATTGCAAATAGTATTGGAAGACCAATTTTCTGCACTAGAGTCTGATAGTGTAATCTCTAAATAACGAGAATGCTGTTATACGATCACTTTCTAAACGCCAAAAAAATTTCTTCCTATATATTCAGCTATGGGAGCTGTGTCATTACGACCATCAGAGGGGTACTGCATGTTCGCTTTCAAGACAACCGGTGTGCTATCTATTTTTGTGAGAGACCCATTGAAAGTGGTTTAGATCGCTGACATATAGTGCTGGCGATTAGGTGCCTTACTTTGGGGGTCGCTGGTTCGAATCCCGCTCCGGACTCGACCAATTTTCTGCACTAGAATCTGTGCTATACTAAGATAGTGTAATCCCGAAATAACGAAAATGCTGCAAATAATATTAAAGACACATTTTCAATGCGCATGGCTAATCTGTCTGTTTTGAGGGGAGTGAACTCTCTCACTCTCCATCATAGCCCCTAATGGTTTTGTATTCTCTAAAATCCCCGCAGAAAAATGAAATGATGAAAACATCGAAGGAGAAGTTGGAGAGAGAGAGTGAGGATTACAGAAAGAAAGTCTCGGACCTGCTACGAGAAATCGCTGATCTGAAGAACAAACTTGTAAGTACATTTGAAGAACAAACTGGTACATTTGAAGAACAGACTTGTAAGTACATTTAAAGAACAGTCTGGTAAGGACATTTGAAGAACAAACTGATACATATGAAGAACAGACTTGTAAGTACATTTGAAGAACAGACTGGTAAGGACATTTGAAGAATAGACTGATAAGTACATTTGAAGAACAAACTGGTAAGTACATTTGAAGAACAGACTGGTAAGTACATTTGAAGAACAAACTGGTAAGTTCATTTGAAGAACAAACTGGTAGTTACATTTGAAGAACAAACTGGTAAGTACATTTGATGTAATTTTTGAACAATTGTACTTAATTTCGAAGATCATGTATATGTACATAGTTTTGAAAAACAAGTTTGTTGGTAGTAACAACTACTAACCATGTTGTGAGTGCATTCAAAGACATCTCAACAATAAGTTTATAATAACATTTGAAGAACAATTTAATACTGAAGAACAATTTAATACATTTGAAGAACAATTACATTCTGCACTTAGACTATCAGTTTGTAAGTAGATTTGAAGAACAAGTTATGTTTATATAAAAGCTTCCTGAGTAGATGTCAGTATAGTCATAGTTTCGTTGCCAGTGTCGAATCTCATCTGAAATTGAAGAACATGTTGATATAGTCATCATATTGTTTTCGAATTTTCCCAGTCCAAGATTGAACAACATGTTGATATAGTCATAATTTTGTTGTCAAATCTCCGCAGTCAGAGATTGAAGAACAGAACCAGTCAGCAGATAGGTCAGCCAATTTGATGACACACAAGATGAAGGACCTGGAAATCTGCCTGAAGAAAAAAGAGAACGAATGTGCCGATCTGACTAAAAAGAACTTTGACTTGGAGCAAGAGCTGGCTGTGGCAAAGGCGGAGATTATTCGACTTCAGGCACGACCTGTACAGGAACACAAAGAGCCCCCATCTGATGATCGAAGAGGTCAGTAAAGGTCAAAGTGACACATCAGTCCAGTTGTGAATTATTTATGATATATCCTGTTTGTGGATTTTGAACTTTATTTATGAACCATTTGAGGTTTATATTTATCTGTACCCCAATAAAACAATTGCCACAGGTCTTGTAATACGTTAGAGCCAGTAGTGGGTTCTTGGGCCAATTTCATGAAACCTCACTTGACTCCCTGAGCACAAAACTGCACAAAACTGTCCAAATACAGTCAAATTTATAGCAGTAACTATATCATTTCTAACAAATACAGATTTACAGTCATGAATTTGAGGAAATCAGCATCACATTATCCCACGAAATCAACAGTCTCAAGTCAAGGGAAATAACTCCCTGAGCTCACACACAAAACTGTATGCTCATATATATTGACATATTCCAAGGCAGTAGCGATACCCACCCAGGGAGAATTTATGCCATAAAACACAGGTCATTCCGTACATGGCTCCCTGGCATAAGTTCTACTGACATCATCCAACTGAACAGGTTGGATCACACTTAGCCCTCTAGGCATTTACAAACGGCGCTTCCTAGGCTTATAATTTATATTCACAATCTGCCATTGCTCAGCCCTAAACTTCCCATTATCGGCCCTTGTGCAACCGTAGCGGTCCAGGCTTGAAAATACTCCTGCCAGATCTACTGTCTAAACATGCATGGCCCTCAGTGGCTACAACAAAACAAACAAACTCGGCACCACAATGCACCAAATAAATGTAAAGCTCTTCTTCAACAAATAATAGCCATCCTGGCTAACGAATTCAAACAGGTTTCATACTTCATCCTAATAAGTTCATACTTCTCATAATGTAGCCGAAAATACAAAGCGCCTCACAAACATTCACTCTGGTCAATGTTAAATCAAAAGCAGTCGAGTTTATCATTTTGTCCGCTAGAGGGCACTGAGGATGTGATGATCTCTGATCCAAGTGAACGTTCATGAAAAGGAAGAACTCTCGTGTCATTTCGTGTGCACTTGAAGTTTCAAGTGCGAAAAGTGCCTCAGGTGAGGTTTCATGAAATCAACCCATGGGCTGCAGTATATTGTGGTCAAAATGGATATATGATATGACATTCGATTAGTATGTTAATGGCAAAGATTAGTGGATAGCAAGAAAAATCACTTGGTGATCTATTTCAGGTTACCTTTGAGTGGTCTTATAGCCTTACATAGCAAATGCCTTTCAGTATATGCATGCAAAATTTATACTGTGAGTGCCAGAGTTAATAGAAGTCACAAATGGTCTTCATGTCCTTGCCCGGAATGTGCATCAGATATATCTTTGTCCGAGTTCTAATGCATTTTATAACTTATTTAAATAAGGGAGATAATTTGTGTGACAGCTCTTATTGATAGAGTTGTCTCCCCTACTGTGACATATTTATATCACCCGCGAGACCCCATACCAAGGCCTAAGTATAAAACTTTTGATACAACAATATCTACATCAGTCCTAATGTCATGCAGGCTATACATATCTGTGTGGTACCGGTCCACATTTTGAGTATTTCTTTACTCTAATTGGACATTTTCTGCTTTGGCTTTTCTGTTAAACTTGAGTCGTTTTTCTCTCACAATTTTTAATAAATTTTTTGTATCATTTCGCCCTAAATCCTAGGATATTGAGTTTTTGTCAAATGTATTTTATTTGTACAACATACAAACCTGGAGATGGAATGAACCTTTTGTGATTGGCAAATTTCGTAACTAACCAATGGATATGCTGGATGTCCATTTGAATATTTGAACTGACCAATCAAATGTTTTAAAACTGGAAGATGCACTGTTGTTTCTGTAAGACTCCATTGAGTTTGTGAATTAATTCATGTATCAGATACAGGACTTTATTAACCCCCATATAAGTGCAAAATATAAAATCAGACTTGTGTAAAGACCACCTCAAGTAAGTATCATATGTAATATTATTGATTATTGCAGGATCAACATGTATTAACTTAATATTATTGATAATTGAAGGATCAACAAGTATTACAATAACACTATTGTTTATTGAAGGATCAACAATTATTACCCTAACGCTATTGTTTATTGAAGGATCAACAAGTGACTCCATGGCAACAATACAAGAGTTGAAGAAACTGAAAAATGAAGTCACAGACTTGAGGGTAACTTTTGGATTTTATTAATAGGATGTCAGAATAGCTACTATAGTCTGTCCATTTTAATTAGTCGTCTACTTTGAAGCTTGTCAATAATCAGCAGTTAACTCGACATAGATTTGGTCTTTTGCATCGTGTAGAACAAACAGAACTCTACAAAATGACTACCATTTCTTCATGATATCGATAATACATCACGCTTGAAATAACTTTGTAATTCTCTCCATAGAAAACTCCAGTACAGTTGTTTCATGTACCGGGACTCAGTTACATAGGGAGACGTCATAATGTATTCGTGTGGTCCAGCACAAAGGTCAACAATTCCGTGTACCGTCATAGGGGTGTGTGCGGTTTATCATTTGACAATTTCACTGGGCATGGGATATAAGCGACACTGCCACGGACCGCCTGTTATTATTGTATTCGGCATCAATGACCTTTGTGTCAGTGAGCATGAAAACATTATGACGTCTCTCTATGTAATTGAGGCCAGGTACATAAATAACTGTACTTGAGTTTTATATAGAGAGAAGTTATTTCAAGCGTGATGTATTATCGATATCACAGAGAAATTGTAGTCATTTTGTAGAGTTCAGTTTGTTATACACGCTGCAAAAAGGAAAATTGTTGCAGGGTTAACTATTGATTTTTAACAAGCCCCAAATTAGGCAACTAATTAAAATGGACAGACTTTAGTACGTAGATTATATATTTTACGGGTACATGTTTGTGTTGCGTTTTTTTTAAAGCTACAGTACAGTTTAAGTTGACTATAGATATTGACCTTACCTGATATTGGAATTCAAATTGTATATTTATCAACTGTCACTTTGTAAAACTTAGATGAACAGAAGAGAAGGAGTTTTATTACTATATATAATAACGAAGCTATGCGTAGTAAATTTTACTTCCTTGTATGAAGCTGTGTTCCTGCTATCCCTCAAACTGATAAACATCTCTTTCCTTACAGTCGATCAACGGCAAGCTTTCAGATAGAGTCAGAGACCTAGAGAAACAGTTACGAGCTGAAGAAGGTAACAATTACGATTGGAATAACGTAATTCTTAAAAAGTCAATTCCTGGCAGTGAAACTGTCCATGAAAATGCCTGCAATCAATAATGGGAGATAACTCTCAAGATAGCATGTACATATCTACCTAGTATAATCCGTGGCGTGTCCAACTCCTCCTCCGCTTTACTCACTGCATACGGGTCGCATAGGTGTGGCGCGGGATAGGGTGGGGCGAGAGACCTGGGGTTTTCACTACCTGAGATTCGATGGGCCAGGCTTACACCCTACAGTAGAATGGGTCGACTGCGCATGCGCGATGAGTAGTACGCGATGAGTAGTATAGAAAGGGCACATGATCTCCCTATCCCTATAGGTGTGGCGTGGGATAGGGTGGGGCGAGAGACCTGGTGTTTTCGCTACCTGAGATTCCATGGGTCAGGCTTGCACCCTACAGTAGAATGGGTCAACTGCGCATGCGCAATGAGTAGTGCGTGATGAGTAGTATAGAAAGGGCACGCGATCTCCCTATCCCTATAAACTAACCCATGGGGGTGAATGAACCCATGGGGATGAATGAGTCATGGGGGTGCAGGGATTCATAGAAGTCGCCTTTTAGGGCCGGTTATCGGTCCTAAAAAAATTTGAGAAACTCAATTTGTGGGGGATGAAAACTGAATTTGTGACCAATTGTGACCAATAATTTAGAGAAACTGAATTTCAACCGAGACAAAAAACTCAATTCGAGCTAATTAAAACTGAATATGAATTGCGTAACTCAGTGTTCAATATTTATTTACACGTGTTGGCGGAGAAAACCGCAGCTCGACACGGAGCACCCGGAGCTAAACAACCCGCCATTTTATGGAAATTCACGTGACTGTAATATCTAGCTCGGGTGCCCTTCGAAATTACTTAGTTGCGAGGTTACGAAGGGTTCCCGAAAACCTTTCTCGCGAGACTTTTACAAGAAAAAAAATCAATACATAGTCCTTTCCAGTTGCCGGGATACAGCCGATATGCCTCGGATGCTTTCATCATCAAGAAATTCTATGTTTTGAATGACAAGTAATGTATCAGTCTATACGAGGGACTTAATACTTAAAACTGACTGCTTGAAGTTTATTACTGACAACTCAAAACTTAACAACTGAAAGTGAATCGTCTGGATTGAGAATTGGTTTGAAAATGAAAGTTCACACGCATCAACAACAACAACAACAACACGTGTAGACAACACTGCAGGGCATTGTCATTTGTCGATCTAAATATTTCCTTTTCATTTTTTATGAGTTGATTCATTTATTGAATAAATTGTTCTGCCTCGATAGTTTAGAATTTTTCTTGGTTTTTTCAGATCTTTGGATAAAGTTGTAATTTTTTAACAGGTTAGGGCAAGTTGCTCATTGAGCTATTGTAGGCTGACCTAACTAAAATTCTCTCAGACAACTCTCACTGAACAAGAGCAGAGAGCAATTGGTTGGAAACGGCTGTTAGTAACCAGCTAATCAACATCTTTAGTTGTTATCCATAAATTTGTTCAGTTACAGAGAACAATAGATTAGGACACATTATGAGGTGAACAAAACTGTTTATTCCTATGAAATCACAATCATGATTAAATTATACATGTATGTGGTATATAATGCAACTGGTCCTAAAAATATTATTAAACTCAATTTGCACCCACAAAAGCACCCTAAATACTCAATTTGCTGGGTGAAAAATTCAATTTGACCATTAACGGTCCTAAACAGAATGACTTCTATGAATCCCTGGGGTGTATGAGCCTTCGTATGTACAAAGAAAGCAGAAATCTATTTAGCACTGCTACCTTATCATTGTGCCATGGGGCGGAGTGTTTAGTACACTACAGGCTTAGTCTGAAAACTTGGGATGCCGGCGACTTCATTTGTTTCTTGATGTGATCTGAACACACAGTCTGTCATCACATGGTTGTTGTTGCATTGGGTCATCCATGTGTGTTATGTACAACACAGGCTACCAGTACTTGAAGTGATGTAGGGACAGGAATGTAAGTACACTTCCCCATGTGTACACATTGGTTTCATCCATTTACACCACATCGAGCAATAGCACACCATTTGTCAAACAAACGTGCGCGAGATGGCCATATTGGATTAGCTATACACAACAACAAGGTCATATAAAGCTGGTATCTGATATTTTATGGATACATCAAGCATACTGATAGTTTGAACGGTGACAATTTTGTGAAGATTAGCATTTTTTTTGCCTTGAGGAATAGTGATTTTTTGTGGAACGAATGCAAATATCTTAAAGTACACGGCTTTGTGGCTGTTACTACAACAGAGTGTTTTATTATCACTTGTAGCAGAAACATTTTTGGGACCGAGTACATGCTACGATTTTACAAACTCCCAATTGTAAGTCCACATGTGCTTGGTGTATTTCAGTGTATTTATTTTATAGTTATCTCCCTTTCAGAAAAGATAAAGACACTTACTGCGAGTTTAGAAGAGAAGGAAGCTAAGTTAGCTGCTATGCCGCCCCCAAAGGATGAAACCACCATAATACTTGAGGTACAGGACTAGCTATTGTTGTAGATCTCAACATGAACATTGAACTGTGTTCATGGTCATGATTCTGATCAGTTTAATAGTCAGTTTAGATCACATTACAGAAGTTGAACAAACTATCGTGATATTGGCTAATGACAATTGATTCCTTGTTCCCTGTCGGACTGTTTTTGAAAACTGAGGAGAGAGGGATCTTACTTTTCATTAGTCATTACTCATTATTTGAAAATAAATTCAACACTCGGCAGCCATGTTTGAGAATGTTCAAACAAACGAGTTTTCCCCACCCCGCCCCTCAATAGGACTTTTCACGGAAGCATATGATTTTCATCAATCTTTCTATTTCCATAATCAGATTTGATATGTCTTTAAGGTTATTGGACAAAATGAGGTTGGCTTAAAGGAATGCTTCACTCAATTCAAATACGCTTCTATCTTGAAGGTGTTTACCTGTAAATAAATCGTGCCAAATATTCCATGCCACTGAAGACTGGAAGGTATAATTTTATTCATTTCTTTGTCTTATTTCCGAGCATCTGGGTGCCACCCTTGTCCTGCCTAGGTTAACATACTTTGGTGCTCTGAGCACCCCAATGGGGCAAGGCCATCTTCAAAGTCCAATATAATCAAAATGCCTTCAGTGAAGTGACATAACATAACTTACAGACCAACGTAAATGTGAAAATATTTGGCCAAATACAGCTGAATATATTATGCAGAATACACAGAAGTTACCAAACTGTCACAGTAAGAGTATTTGCCCCTGTCCAGTAGTCCGGGCATTTGAGACATTGAGGACAAAAGTCTGTACAATACATCTATTTCTCCTGCAACATTATTGTGACATGTGCAATGATGACAGCATCAGGCATTAAATTATTGACAGCAGCTTTACTCATCAATGACTCAAAATGCCCACAAACAATCTTAGACCATCCACATTTGATTCCTTGTTTCTCATCAGTAGTGGAATGTGTTCAAACTCTCAATGTTATTAGTATGCTCATATAGAAATTGATATTCCATCTGTTTCCTGCACTTTTAATTTTAACTACATCGGAGGTTTTAAACTTTGACGCAATTTAGAATTCTACGTGTTGACTACACTGGTGCACAGCACGTTGGCCACCGTGAGCTTTGAGTTGTCCTCGTGATCTCTCGTCTATACTCGTAACATGGAGCGGATTTTTCAACTATGGATAACTGTGTAAATATGATAATATGGATAAAATATTCCCACCATTCCAAGAAAGGAGAAACAAGCTTACATTTATGATAAGCCTGGCAACCTCAGGTAGAAAATATACCAGTTATCATCTATTAGAAATATATTCTGGGTTAAAGACATAGGGAAGATCTCGGGATGACGAACCAGAGCTCAAACAGCCATCCAGGTGTTGGTGCACTGTCGAGGTCAGACAGCATTGTCCAGGGATTAATTTGAACTGTAGTGGAAATTGCCCATTGTTAGAATCTTTTCCTGTAGAATGCTTGAATCATGTATTCACCAGTCTCTTTTGAAGAAGTACATCACTGGTGATAAGAGTATAAACTGATCATCAATAAATGGACAGTCAGCAAATTTGTATTTATTGCTAATGAATAGGTACAGGGTATACACCCGAGTTCCCCCATCATGAAAACATAATATTCATTATATAATGATATCACAAGCCTGAAAATATGCAACTGCTATTTCTAATAAACTCCTGCAAATCAGAATGAGATAGCCCCTCTTCATATACAGATATCATGGGTTAAAGGTCATGGTTCCATACCCTGAAATGGGAGTGATAAGTTATTGTCTTGTGCCTTGTTTTCAGGCTTGTACCATAGCAGAGAACTCTTCTCCGCCTGTGTCCGTTATACCTCTGTTCTCCAGATCTGACCCATTAGCTACTGATGGTTGGCGCTTCAGAGAAGATATGTACCAATCTGCTATGCGTTTGATGTTTTTATGAAGTGATAACTTGAGTGTGAAGAATATGCCACCAAGTTACGGTACAGGGAAGAGGACAAGTCAGGGAAAACTGTATTTCATAGTGGCGCCAGATCTAAAAGTAATACAGTGAAACTGTGAATACCAACGCCTGATGGCTAAACCGACCAACTTCTAAATATCGACATTATCTTGGGTTCCAACTTATATTTAAAGTATTTTGAGCCTTGATAAATCAGAACCTGTCAAAACCAACAATATAATCTGGTTCCAAGCATGGCGGTTATACACAGGTTTCAATACTTTACACCAAAATAGACCTGAACCTGATGATGTTTATCCCTCTTCATCCATGACGATTCCATCACGTGTGGGGATCATAGAATTGAATTACTTGTTACTCTGCTACCTCCCTCATGTAACACGCCATACATTTAATTGCCAACGTGAGTTGCCTGGGCTGGCAGTCGATTTATTAAGCCTTTAATTTGGTGCATAGGGTTACATACAGGACTTCACGTCTTGCGACACCTGTACTGTCCATTGAAAAATTAATTTTGTGTTATATAAGCAATGTTAAATTTCAGGATAATCAACACCTGCCAGGGCCTGATCTAGACTTTTAGTTTGGGCAGCTGGAGCAGAATGTGATAAGTTATAGTGAAGTAGGCTGCATTGTGGGACTGTCGAAGCCCATGGAAGCTGTGGGAGTATTAAATGGTCTAAATACAGCCTGATAACTTAATATTTGGCAATAGTACTTGCATTAGTATAGGTTTCAGTCTGTTCAGAGAGGGAATTTGCTAAAAAAAAAAAAAAAAATCTGTTTGTTTTCCTCATTTGGGCACCCAAATTCATGGCGCCCAAACCCGTTATAACGGGTTCAATAACGGCCTGCATCAGGCCCTGCCTGCCATGTAGATGAATGGATGCAAAATTCAGCACGTGATGGTAAGAGGGATAAAATGTCACCAGGGCTTACGTCTATTGACCAGTTTATCTGGGAAACTACCAGAACTGTCCGTGTAAGAGAAGTTTGTTCCCACTTCCTGTTTCCTTGATGGACTTTTACTGGTGCATGACTGGCAGCTTTATCTATCACTTTGTTGTGGCTGCCACCTTGACGCTATTCCCGACGTCGTCCTTTTCCTATCCCTCAACACAGTGATGGCTTACTTAACAATAACTCAAAAATAATTTTTCACATGCTCAATAAATGTGTTTATTCTTCTTCCTCGATTTTCAGAAACCTCCTCCAGAGACGGTTCCGATCACTGATAGTTATTACAAAACACTGATCAATGGCATGAAGAATGACTTCAATGCTGAGCTAGAGAAAATCAAAGAGCATGTACGCAGAGAAAAACAGAGGTGAGGGTCTGTACCTGTCAGTGAAAGAAAATGAGGAGGGAATTGAATGAAAATGACAACCATAGTCACCATGAGCTTGAACTTGCTTTAGTAGAAGAGTAGACAAAAAATGAGGTTGAATACAGGGTGAGTAAAAAAAAAAATTATCCACCTGTGGTTTTGTTAATTTCTTCATCTAAAGATATAATTTATTGTGCGAATGAATATAACACAATGAATGGTACTCCCTCTCTGTGCTATATCCACCCATTGTATGTTTTATTTATGGACAAAAATATACAGATAATATATATACCAGTGTATATACCAATGACTTTCATGGATAGAAAGTGCATTCTATACATAATGTGGAAATGCATGAAAACGGACACAGGAATGACACTTCACATGTTTAGCTGTTTTCAGGTATCTCTGTTGCACTTAAAGACTTTCTCTCCGAGAGTTGTTACTTGGGATTGGAAAAAGGTGCAACAGAAATATCTGAAAATAGATAAACAGTGAAGAGTCTCATTCCTGTTTCTTCATCAACTGCTGTGTTCACTCATTACTGCGTTATGCAGAGAATGCATTTTCCTTTCGTGAGCACCATTGGTACACAATTCTTTCATGAATAAAACATACCATGGTTGAATGTAATGGAGAGATGAAGTACCCTTCCTTGTGTTATATTCATATACACAATAAATTGTAACTTCATATGAATAAATGAACAAAACCACAGGTGGACATTTTTTTTTACTCACCCTGTAGAATAAATATCTAGCTTCACAGGCACCACACATCATTTTTTTGTCCTCCACCACGAATCCAAGATGGCTGCCATTGACCATATTGGATTCCGTCCATCCTGCCTCTTGTGAACGCGATATATCGAGAACAATTTGACCAATCAACTTCAAACTTGAGAAGGTGCTTCACATCAGTTAGACGGTCATTGGTATTGATTTTCACTGAGGAACATAATCCAAAATGGCTGCCATTGACCATACTGGATTCTTTCCGTCCCACATTTTGTGAACGCGATATCTCGAGAACAATTCGGCCAATCGACTTCAAACTTGAGAAGGTGCTTCACATCAGTTAGTTGGGAATTGGTATTGATTTTCACTAAGGTACATAATCCAAGATGGCTGCCATTGACCATATTGGATTCTGTCCATCCCACATCTTGTGAACGCGATATCTCGATAACAATTTGACCAAAAACTTGAGAAGGTGCTTCACATCAAATAGACAGCCATTGGTATTGATTTTCACTGAGGTACATAATCCAAGATGGCTGTCATTGACCATATTGGATTCCGTCCGTCCCACATCTTTTGAACGCAATATCTCGAGAACAATTCGACCAATCGACTTCAAACTTAAGAAGGTGCTTCTCATCAGTTAGATGGCCATTGGTATTGATTTTCACTGAGGCACATAATCCAAGATGGCTACCATTGACTATATTGGATTCCGTCCGTTCCACATCTTGTAAACGCAATATCTCGAGAACAACTCGACCAATCGACTTCAAACTTGAGAAGGTGCTTCACATCAGTTAGACGGCCATTGGTATTGATTTTCACTGATGTACATAATCCAAGATGGCTGTCATTGACCATATTGCATTCGAACCGTCCCACATCTTGTGAACACGATATCTCGAGAACTATTCGACCAATCAACTTCAAACTTGAGAAGGTGCTTCACATCAGTTAGACGGCCATTGGTATTGATTTTCAGTGAAGTACGTAATCCAAAATGGCTGCCATTGACCATCTTTCCAAGATGGCTGCCATTGACCATAAATTCCATCCGTCCGGCCTGCATCATGTGAACGCGGTATCGTGAGAACAATCATATAAACCTCACCGTCCACAAATCTATATACAACCACAGAATACATTCCAGTGTTACACTACCCATTACTGCTTCCCAAACCTCCTCATGCAACTTGTCTCAACAATTTCAGATAAACGTCTCTTTCCACATACACATATCCACTTTCCACGTTATATTTAAGGAGATTTTGGAAGGATATATGCTGGACGATCTCAAACAGGCTACTTGGTGGAGGACCTGCTAGCTACTCAGCTTGTTTAGCCTTTTTATCACAACAACAAGAAAATAATGTAAAAGAAAAAAATGATGTTTTTACAAATTTCTCTCTCAAAGTCTTGTCAAAATAATGTTCTTGAATATTAAGTCAGAGTTGTTTGAGCTCTTGTTTTATTTCCAGGAAATAGTAGTCTTGAAGGCTGATTCTTCAAATAACTAAAAAAATGGTTTTGGTTTCATGCGAATTTTATTGAACAACTGCATCTGTTTGCCAGAAAAGATGGATATATTTGGTTTGTGTGAAAGAAAGCAGAAGAAAATAAAGCCTCTCTCCTTCATCTTTTTTTTGTTGAAAAAAGTTCCTGTGAAAATCGAGATCAATTTCATTCAGCCTAATATAATCTAATAATTAATGCAAATCCTTGTTGTAAAAGACAAATAACCCATTTTAGGTTGATTATTTGAACCAATCGAGGGAGCTGAAAATATTTGTATCCTGATTAACAGACTTCTCCAGTTTGTGTTTATTAACCATTGAATTTCCCTGCTTAATATACTGCTGACCAGGAGTGGCGCCGAAGGTCGACGTCTCGAGGCAAGCCACAAAGACAATCTTGCGATGATTCAGAAGGAAAACAACCGCCTTTTGCGCTCCATTGACCATTTCAAGGAAGCAATTGGAGACATTTTGGTGAAGGAACATCTGAAAGAAAATCTCAATGAACTGCGGCAAATTCCTGGCCTGGTGACAAGTCAGGTAAAGTTTGGCAGTTGGAGTGGAAAGTGCTACCTGTAAACATGAAAGTTGTAACCATTAAAGTGATATCTGTAATCATCAAGGTAGTACCTTTATCCATTAAAGTGTTACTTGTAACCATTAAATTTATACCTGTAACCATTAAAATAGTACCTGTAACCATTAAATTGGTATCGTTAGCCATTGAAGTGGTATGTGTAACCATTAAAGTCATTAAAAAGTAGTACCTGTAACCTTCTGGTGACTGGTTAACATTTATCATGAAACTGTTGATGACCATAGCCAATGCAGGCCTCATCAGTGTTAATCTCTTGTTTCAGTTGGCGCCTGATCCTTTACAGTGGCTGGGGCAGTTATCAACCAATGTTGTTGACTGTAAGTTCTCCTCTTAAACTCTTTCTGACCTGACTGGGTGAATATTTTAAGTTTGGGGGGGGGGGGGACCTAGGAACTATTTTTTTCAGCTCCGAAATGAAGTATAACTGAAAGCTGAACATTGATAGACAACAGGTATCACATTGGGTTCGTTTTGACATGAAATGATCTATTTCTTCTCAGATCACCTCATTCCCAGTCATCTTCAGAAATATTTTTTTAACACCCTGCCAGAAAATACTGACTTAGATGAGAATCAAACTTGAGTCTTAGGGAATACTATACACCACTGCTCTACCAACTGAGCTGCCGAGTTCAGTTGAGAATTTACTGAAATGATTTGTGGAGAAAATTACTGGAATCCGAATAAAAATGAAGGCAGAAATGTACAGGGGTTTTTTTTTAATATTATCTCACCAGAGTAGCCAACTGAAAATTATATTTTTTGGTAGAGCTTCATTCAAAAGGTAAATGAATGTTTCAGCTTTCTAGTCTCAAAAATAATGAAAATATTTAGGGTGGGAGAGGGGTGGGGCGAGGCGGGGCGGGGCAGGGCAGGGCAGAGTGGGGGCTGAATTCGCTGGATTATTTTTTCATGAAAGAGAAAATCATATTCCTATATTTTGCCGAGTAACAACGTGGTTACTCTGATAATTTTGTTTGTTTATCATTGTCAGACATGAAGAAAATGGGTGATGTTTTAGCGAATGCCTTCTTGTCCATGAGGATGAAGGCTAAAATACCAGACGTAAGACAGGAACAAGCTGTACAGATCAAAGAAATGCAGGTAAAATCTTGTCACGTCGAAGTGAAACGGTTCATATGAGTTCTGGAAAGCATGGAATTGGAGATTTTAAAATCCAGGGCTATAGGGATTTGGAAAAAAAATGTTAATCAAAATTATCATGACAAAAAATTAAACCTAGATTAAAATGGGGAGTTACAGCTAACCAGTGTCAGTGAATACATTAGGCGAAGAGACGACGTGTTTTGTGTATGCATGTTGAAGCCAACTTCGGTTGTTCTTCAGATGAGGCGTGGATTCATGCTTATGGTTGATTTATTCTTTTTCTAAAAATTATTTTATATCTTTTCTTAAAATGGTAAAATTCGATGATAGGAAGGTCTCAAATTTCAACAATTTCCCTCTTGTCATCCTCATTAATTTTAAATATGCAAAAATGGATATTGAAAAAACAATGAAATGTTGTTGTCGTTCATCTTGAATGGTGCAGATACGTACCGAGGCTGTTGATCAGATGAAGAAGACAACAGAGAATGTGGTTAACAATCTGGGAAAGCTGAGGAAACGACTGAAAGGTTCTGCACTGAAAAGGTTCCAAATAAACATAGAACAAACTGAAAACAATCAAAATAAGGTATGTTATGAGGGTAAGAACTACTATATTTGATAGTTTCTACATTTTAGAGATACTCATACTTCCGATATTTTGGACAAACTTGACATTCAAAGAAAACAATTCCTTGAAATTCTCATATATTCTCATTTGGAGAACATTTTGCGAAAATGTATTTTTTTTGTTTGGGAAAAGTTATTTTTCCCAATGTATGGTCAATTTCAGACCACCTTTCAATCCAATTAAATAAAAAACTTAGACTGAAGGATACTTTTATCTTGTAGAGCAACTGAATTGTGAACACAGTTTTAAATAAGTCTAAATTTGGGTAGAATATTTTACTGAATCAACTTCAGGTGTTTTGAAGCGATAAAATTATTATAGATGCCATAAAGGGGAACCGAAGTGGAGAATTAAAACTTCTGGTGGAGCGATATGTTGTTGCCTTATTTCTTCTGAAAATCTTCATGAAATAAATATTTTCATGAAATAAATGTTTATTTCATGAAAACATTCCAACTGGCTGCTGAGATATTGTACTTCAAAGATGTTTGGATCTGGTACAAATTTGGTATGCAAATGAGCTTTGATGATGTCACACAGTGAACTAGAGATGATAAGATAAACAAATAATGGCATATTTTCTTTTCTGGAACATTTAGAATTCTGATTCTTTTGCAATGCATAATAACATGGTGTTTACAGGTTACATGCTATCACTTTTATCAGTTGTTTACTGTAAGTTTCAGAAATATGGTTACCATAGTAACCGGTAACCAAGTGTATTATTCCAGGAACTTAAAAAGTTGAAGTGATTTTTAATGAATATGAATTGTATAGACTTTTCTTATTACATGTTCAGTGATTCTAATTTTCAAAATAAAGCCTGTACGTGTAGTAACCTGTTGCTATGGTAACGGTACTGCCCAAAATAATTAGAACTTTTCCAAAAGAGTTGTTGACATCACAAAATCTCATTTGCATAAATCCTTGAATATGAGATTTAGACCCCAAAATCTAATACCTCTGCAACCATTTGGAGCATCTACACACTGTAAACACCATCTTACTCTAAATCATGGGACCTTTGTCACCATGAAGGTGACTCTGACCATTTTGGTTTCCCTTTAAAGTGTGTGAACAATTGTATGTGCTAAACAGGATAAGAAGTATCTGTCTTTGATGGAAAGATACAAGATGGTCTGGACCATGTACAGCAAGCTACAGAAGGAAATGGACACCCTGTGAGTAGTCTCCCCTTCTATGTTCCCCTGTGACATGACCAAATAGACCTGAAATTAACTCGTCTCCCAGAGCAAGGAGTCTGACTTTTGTTGAGTAATCCATGGGAAATGAATTTTGTTGGTTGAGTGAACAGGACAAAATACACTGTGTATCAGTATGTTATCTGGTATCGCAAACTCAAACCACCAGGTTGACTGACAGATATGGTCTTTTGCTAGAAAGCCTGCATAAACTTACTGCTCAGCTCTCATCATAGTTGCTTTATGATTGATGAAGAAAAGAGCTCTCTCTGATAACTAAGGAAAAGCCCCCGCTAGAAAGGGTTGTCAACATCGCGGGTTTTTTTGTGCCAATGTCAAGGAATAATATATGGCAAAAATCAGTACTATTAACAGTTACTAACTAAAGACAGTTGGCAGCGGATTTGAGTAAATTAACCATAAAATTATCAGCTGTTGAACTGGTGGAATGGCATACCTTCGTTATCAGCGAATGTTTTCTGTACAGGAATGTCGACTTTGAGGATATGATAGAAGATAAAGTGGCAGAGAGAGAACAGTTACTGGTCACACAGATGAAGATGGAATTGAAGGAAGTATGTAAAAAAAGCATGTTATTTTTTGTGAAACCCTAGATGTGCGAAAATAATAGTTGTTAGCTTGTTATCTTTGCGAAACTATAGTTGTGAAAAAATAGCATGTTGTCTTTTGTGAAACCCTAGGTGTGTACAAATATTATTTGTTTAAAAATAGTTTGTATCTTCCGAAATAATAGAAATGTGTAAAAATAGCTTGTTATCTTTGCGAAACAATAGTTGTGTCAAAATAGCGTGTTATCTTTGAAAACAATATTTGTGTAATAATAGCTTATCTTTGGGAAACAATAGTTGTGTATAAATAGCATTTCATCTTTGTGATACAACAGATGTGTTAAAATACATGTTATCTTGGTTAGACAACAAGACTAGTGTGTAAAAATATTATGTTGTCTTGATGATAAACAAGAGTGTATAAATAGCATATTATCTTGGCGATACAATAGGTGTTATCTCGACAATGAAATATGTGTATGATAATACCATGTTCTCTTTAATTTTGTCTTTGATTTGTTCAACAGCAAAAAGCCTACAACACTGAACAGTTACATCTCAGTCTGGCCGATCAAAAGAAAAATCTACGATTACTGGACAGGGCCTATGATGATAACAAAATATCCAAAGATCTATACAGCGTAAGACCATTAATAAGTTATTTTGAAATATCATATGGGATAATAATAATAAACCAAAATTGTAATAAATTTCCTGTCAAATCCCTATATCATACCTGTATAAGAAAAAGTTTGTTTAGTACGTTGTGTTGTATTCTTGATCTTCGTGTACATTATAAATGCACTAAAATACTTGTTTGTATCAAGTACAGAATTGTAAATAATCTCAGCTGTGAATTTCCTGTTGCCCACGCTTTGTCATCAAACTAACCAAGGGAGTTACTTTGTACATCTCCCTATTTGACCATGGCTGAAATGGTGAATATATTGAATGGGTAATGATACGATCGGTCTGATGTCAGCTCAAAGCGGTGAATGTGCATTGTGCAGCTGGTACACCGATTTGTATCTTAATCCTGTTTATTACATTGTTTTAGATGGCCCGTGAGATGTTGTGTAAGGCGATGTCCCTGCCCAGGAAAAGGATCCGATATCTGATGGAGAAATATATCGCTTACAGGGCTCTCAAAGATGCCCAAGGTTGGTGTAGATCGGTTGCCTAGCAATACTCAATCGGCACTGAGATTGGATTTTATTTGTGTCACTTGATCATAAAAATATGTTTCTAAGAACCTCGTGGTTTGGTTCATCAAAAAGCATGATCTTTCTGTAAGGAATAGATATCAAAGATTTTCAACGGCGCGTCTGCATTTGGCTGTGCATCCCCTCCCACACATTTCGGCAGCTTTGTTTCTCCCGACAGTATGTTTGAAGGAGTCTCATTGGTTAATTTTGTCATCTGATTGTGTCAACTTATAATAATAATACATTTCTGAAACTATCATTGGTTTGTTTGCATCATCTTAAAATCTTGGTTGGCAACATCATGTACAATTCTTTCACTGATTGGTTGTTCTTTGTCATGTGATCATGCAGATAAGCTCCAACGGGTGATAGATGATGAAGACACAGAGGGTGAGAAGCGCACAGAGGTGATCTTGTTCATGGAGAAGATGAAACAGCGATACGAGACCAGCATGGTGCTGTGGAACCAGCAACTACGTGGGATGGAAAAAGAACGCAAACTTGTATTCCACCGCATCTGGCAGGTGTAAGTACCCATTTTCAAAGAGAGGCTGTGCCATGGAAACAACAGTAGACTGTTAATCCCCCAGCATTTGAACATATACTTGGATTGGGGGTTTTTGTGGGAGTTAGTGTGGAATTACACCCCAGATCAAAGCTCTTGTTGGAAACAAAAATGAAACAAATTGAAATTGTCATAGCGTGTGACAGGCACTTTGGAGGTCTACAGTATCCTGCACAAGGACCTCAGTAGACAGCGATCGATCAGTTGACTCCATGTTATGTTCACTGGCCGATTCACTAGTGGTCCTGATAAGGGATTACGTCTCATGAATGTCAAATTAAACCATCCATCTTGGATTCGATATCTGTTTCTAATAGGAGCCTGCCAGCAGATTATGTCTCATAAATTTCTAATTAAACCATCCACCTCAGATTCAATATCTGTTTCTGATAGGAACCTTGTGCCAGCAGTTTAAGGACATGTCCATATAGGGCACCTAATTGCTAGCAGTGAAGGCAGATGTGCTACACTGCTCGGACACCAGTCTCAGTAAACTCACCCTTACACCACATTCTGTTTCTTGAGGTGTATACACCTCAAATACACCTCCTGGACTTTGCCAAATTATGCATGTACTTCAAGTACACCTCATGAACTTAGTCAAAATATACTTGTAATTTACATACACCCCAAGTACACCTCATGGACTTTGTCAAAGTATACTTGTAATTTACATACACCCTAAGTACACCTCATGAACTTCATCAAAGTATACTTGTAATTTACATACACCTCAAGTACACCTGTTTCTTGCGATGCTAGATGAACTGGCTTATGGGTAATTTCAGAGGTGCCATCTATCCAAGCGGCATGGTTTTCATTACAACACCCCTGCGCAAAATGAGAGAATGACTGAAACTTCCGCGTCACTCCGTTTATGGAACGCGATATCAAGTAGTTCGACCTAGTTTCGAATAATTTCTCTAAATTAATGACGAGCTGTTTCTAGGTGCAGATATTGAAGACTATGTCGGTTTCTTTTCCTGGATAACACTTCTGCTGATATCTTGTGAGATTTTCTTCGAAAGATTGTGTTTTGTCTGTAAACTGGTCAATATGACACAAGTCGTAGTCACGGAATATGCCGACTTCATCTTCGACTCTGATAGCCAATGAAATACACCGAATTGATGAGATGACGTCATGTTTAAAATCGGCTGAACCGCACTGCCAAAATTGTAGTGCAGTCGCGGAAAGAGAGTTTGAGAGAGGAGAGAGAAGGCGGCGGTTGTGACCCGCAAGTGCGAGCGTGGCATTCTGACAGCTCGAAGTATGTAAAACGTATACCCGTCACTTGATTGATTACTTGTTTCCCGGCGCACACTTGTTAATCTTTGTCAAGTAAATGAATGTTGCAAGTTTTCGCGCCTCTGCATGATTGGAGCACATGACCTGCTGAAAGCCGCTATTTTGTGCGCTATTATTTTGAAAACATTTCTTGCAAGGAAAATTTCATCAAGCGAAAGCATCCTTTTAGCTGCAATTTTCAAATTGACTGATCTTATCGTCCAGCATCATTTGTCATCAAGCAAACATAATCTTCTATATTCTGACCATATCCGTAATCATGACCAGGTCAGGGTAATGACTAACTGGGATATATATCCCAACTGGGATAAAGTATCTCACATTGGATATTATTTTTATACTTCCATGATTGCAAGCTGACATATTTTGCTAGTTATCCTGTTCGTATAAAGACATATATCAGTTGTGAGTGATGAGAAATATACTGCAAACAACACGAAAAAATAATGCACGTAATTGTAATAACACAGAATAATTTTGGCGAGGAAAAGTCAGCAAAATTATACAGTCGGATTGGCAGTTTGTGAAGTAGATTCTATCTTGTTTTTGTAGTTTAGATGCCGAAATTCGCCATTGTGTTTAGTATGAAATTAGGATATATTTCAATATCCAAACTTGGATTTAATATCCCAAGTGGGATATATATCCCAGTTAGTCCTTTGCTCTGACCTGATGAGAGCTTGTTTAAGTTGACAAAATAATTTTCCGTTTGGGCCGAGCAGTGAAGGTAAAATTAATTTTTGATGTTGATAATGGTTTTCTGTGTCTGTGATTGAATTTTTTATCAATGTTAAGGTATTTTTGCTGTGTTCAGTTGGTGAATACTTATAGTATTTTCTCGTTGTCAATTGCCACACAAATAAATGAATATGAATCAGATTCAGGGACTTTATTCTTGTACATGTCTACAATACAATATCATTGAACTTTGACTGCAGCTTGCAGTGTGCATGAATACATAAAACATGAATAAATGCCACTATGCATTCTGGGCTACTATGTTTACCACGAATCGGACACCTATTGCAGGTTTACTGCCAACCTCTAGTTCAGAAAATATGCAATTTTTAATTTTCGGTGTTGTATTCTTTATCGGGAAATGGTAAATTCATTGGATCGTCAAACAATTGTGATAGCAGTTGACACCTCGACAAACTTGTTTCCATCTTCCACTGGTACCACATGTGCAACTCTCATTTGCCTAGACTTTTTTTGCAGTGTTGATGAAGTCTCTTCAATAATTAGAGCTACGCTTCCCAAGTTCATACCACGTATGCAACGAGAGACACCTCAGAAACATATTGAACAGGACCAATTCCTTCCCTGTTTTTTTGGCAGCCTTGGATGCTTTCATTGTCAAAGTATGTAGATAGATAGATGGTATTTCATTGATATACCATCTTGGTTCACCTACATTGCTCGGCCACCTGCTTTACCCAATAAAATTGTTGAGAAGTGTAGCAGGTAGAGCCAGATACACTAGAATAGCATTGCTTCAAGTATGATGTGATATATATATTCTGAGTCTATATTTAGTTACCACTGTATTATAAGGAGGACCACTACAAGGACTGTCATACTTTACTCGGTAATTGGCATCTTTTATCCTCTTGTTTAATACTGGATCCCGTTACCCTTCAGGTTCAATGATGTACTGTTGGAGACTGGTGTCCTGCTGATCCACCCCCTACTACAGGAACGTCAAGACACGCCTGAATCACCACAGGCACCCAGTCTGAGTGAACGGCGGCGACGTGCCGACCCATTTATGCGTCGACGCAAAACCATCACCTGTTACTCGATGCCAGAGACTCTAGAAGGGGAGAAAGTTACTTTGTATGGAGAGAAAGGACTCCACAGCCTAACAGTGAGCAATCTCCAATTTGGATCAGATTTCTACAGAATCTCACTGATTGACTGGTTTCATAAGCCAATGAAATTCTGGATTTCTTCTTGAAAATTTGAATTGATCAATCATGAAAGATGGACTGAAGTTTTATAGGAAGATTGGACTGATCGACTTCTAATCCAATCGTGTCTGATATTTCATTTTAAAAGCTTAATTTCTGGTATAAGGAAATACTTTTTTGTCATTTTTTACCCCTCAGCCCATAGGGCTGTGGGGTCTTGTCGTTGCCATGTACGTACGTCCGTCCGTCCTAGCGTCCGTCCGTCAACATGTTCTTGTCCGCTGAATATCTGCAGATCTATGAAGTCGGGCCCGACCAAACTTTGGTGAGAGCTTCCTGAATGTTGACTAATGAAATGATTAGATTTTCAGGTGGCTATGATGATTTCATGATTTTTAATTATTATTTTTTATTATTTATTGATGGCTCAGCTTTTGCACTGTTATCTATGCCCATCAACATGTTCTTGTCCGCTGAATATCTGTAGATCTATCAAGTCGGGCCTAACGAAACTTTGGTGAGAGCTTCCTGAATGTTGACTGATGAAATGATTAGATTTTCAGATGGTTATAATTATTTCATGATTTTTTTTGATTTTTTTTATTATTTATTGATGGCTTAGCTTTTGCACTGTTATCTATGCCCATCGGGAACCGTTGGTTGCATGTTTCATTGTGAATTTTGAAGGTTCCCTGATACAAGGAAGATTCTTTAATTTTGCTATTAAATTATTCTATTCTACATCATATGTTTTATCCTAAAACTTTTGCATGAACCATATTTGTGTCCACACATTTAACTGGTGCAACATTTTTATCAATTTTTGTCACCAAACATGTTACTGTACCTTGGAAATTATTTCAAACGAGTGATTAGGAGAGCCCATTTTTAGCCTGACTCTGGGCAATTTTGAACCAGTTTGCATACCTGGAGTTTATGCCCCCCCCCCCCCTAATGATAAGGGTGGGCCTATGTCAATCAGTGTGTTTACTAAATCACACTTGTGCAATGCATAAATTGCCACCGATAAAGCTACACTTTCTTGCATGCTGTAATCCCAGCACACCACTCGCGTGAAACCTATATCTGTTTTATACGGTGTCCAGGGATTTTTTTGCAGGTTCCGATCCCAAACTCCCATTTCCTTTTCGTTATTCATTATTGAGGGTCCAATTTTTGTAAGTGAATTTCGGCGCAAATAGCCTGTGATCACTCCCAAAACAGAGGTTTATTAACATGAAATTCAATACCCAGCTATGCAATCGGATCGATATTGAGGATCCTAGGGGCTTTTTCTAGTATTTCCTTCAGAAATCCTTTCAAAATTGAACAACAACACCACTTTCGTTTTTTGTTTCTTTTGAGTTTTGGGCACCCATATGTTTTCCGAAACTAAATTGGCTCTAGATGCAGCCCTGATCCTACTTTACTAAAAAAACAGGCTGAGGGGTCCACGCACCTTTTAGGTGCTTGCCTGCAATTCATGTTTTTTCTCACCAACATAGGGTTTATTAGGAATTAATAAGTTATGCACAAAAACATTTTTGAATTTTGTAGCCTGTTATGGATCCTTGAACCTTAATGTCCCCATTGTGCTACAACTGGGATTTGTGTTCGTTAGTCTGGTGACATGTTTTTGTTCATTGCTGGTTGTTTTCTACCCATCTCTCAGTATCCCATCTCGGACGTGCACCCGACACCGTTTGTCACGGTCCCGCACATGTATAACATGGACGTCAACAGAAGACGCATCATGGCTCACAGGTAAGGCTTCAAACTTCATGAAGAAAAGCAGTTTCAATTTTTGAAAAGGTATATATATTAGAGCTGAAACAAATGGCGAAATTTGACATTTGAAACTTAGGCAGTACTATTTGAACATTTGTAATTCAAGCCTGGAACACCAGGTGGCGCAGCTAGTAGTTGATCCATCGAATGACATTGGCGTGTAAACAACGGATTATAGCTACCTGTGTTATTTGATTTAATTACCACAAATAAAAGATATACCATTGAAGGGGTCATGGTCAACCCAGCCAGTGTTCTCGAGAAATTAATCAGCGAATTTGATCGCCAGTTGTGAACAACAACAACATTGCCTGGCGCAGCATACAAAAATTGCAAATTCTAGATCTGTAATGAGTACAGGCATCAGGATTGTTTTGACAGCCTTTATATTGTGTCGATTAAGCAATGGAATATTCAGTTTCAGTCAGGGGAGAAAATGTATTCAACTAGTCGTTTCAGCTCTAATAAATATATGTATATTCAAGATTAATCTTAAATCATAACAGATGCCTACGAAAACTGTCACTTTAAACCCAGGAGTCGTGACACCAGCAAACAATACCAGGGATATGTGCCCCTCCCATTATCTCACGAACTATATGTCTCCTTGCCTCAACCATAATCCTAATTCTGACACCTTACAACATACTCCACCATAACTCAAAAGATCTTCAGATGTGCCCCCATCAATACTGTTGCCATCCTCAACCCTATCTGGCCTGGGCGATTTGGGGTATACTGCATCCTGGGGAGGGGCGGAAAGTGCCCCCCCCCCCCCGCTCCCCTATATATTTTCATTATCCCTAAGGCTAGAGTACTGAAACTTATCACACTTTATCTTTGAGTCAAGCTCCACTAGAAAATGTAAAAAAAATCTAAGATGGCCACCATGATGATGTTACAGTGACGTAATTTGGTGAAAAAGGCATTATTTTTTATTTATGCATGCTTTTCTGCTGAAACTACATAATAAATTAGCAAATTATTATCTGATGTGAAATAAAATACTTTTGGGCACTAGTATGCATAAAAAAAAATGACAAAAATGCAACTTTTCAGTTATACCCTCATGGCCGCCATTTTAAATTCGCAGGGGTATGCAAATAAGCTCAAAATGACACCAAGATATAAAAGGCAGAAAAGTAGCAAAGTTTCAGCTCTTTAATATTTGTTCATTCCGGAGGTATAGGGAAAAGTTCACCACTAGGGAGGAGGGGGGGAGGGGGGGCGGACAGGTATGGGGTTAATATAATGGCCGAAGGTGAGCCATTATTGTTTATAGTTGGTGGCTTGAAACAATAGCATATTATTGGTCAGCTGAACCAATAGACATTCCAAACCTTGGAGCAATCCGTCCCACCTTTCTGCAGAAAGATTTTTCTCATTGAGTTCTTTCTTTTGTATTTTAGAACCTTGAATAAGATGAATAGAAAGACGATACCAGTGGCCGTCTCCCGTAGTTATATGATAAATTCTGAGCGTCTCCTCTACATCAACGAGTCAAACCGTCCAGCTGGACGCCAGGATGACATTTTTGACTGACAACATTTTTCTGAGGTTACCTCCCCTGTTCCTGTGCAGAAATTTTTATATATATTGCAGATCCAAACATGCAGAAATACTGCCTCTTGCTGTTCAAGTATACGTATTGCAAATTCAAAGTGGGTTTGAAGGGGTGATGTTCAAATTTCAGATTGACAGTGGGTTGAGTGATTGGTGACAGCGTTATTAAAAGAGAAATATCCATATCATTATATAGAGCTAAATGTATATATGGAAGACTGTGATAAGAAAATGTCAATTTCTCTTGTTTATGCCTATTTTTCGCCTGTTCTTGAAGTATATTTTATTGTTATATTAGGTTCATTTTGCCTTTTTTTCGGTTTATTAATTGTTATACGGTTACTGCATTATTGTTCTGAAAGCAGATATTTTATAAAATGAGTTTAAACAAATCATATTTGTTAAAGAAATGCAATCTGTGATAACTATTCTGAGACTCAATTGTTATGGTGCTGTTTCATTATTTGTATGGTGCTATTTCCTTATATGTATGGTGCTATTTCATTATTTGTATGGTGCTGTTTCAGTATTTGTATAGTGCTGTTTCAGTATTTGTATAGTTCTATTTCATTGCATACTTGTTAGGGATCTATATTCTGTATGTACATGTATTTGTTAACGGCATTACCTTTACATTGATCTTGTTAATATACATTTCATAAAATTTTACTTCAGTGGATTTTCTATTTAAACTGAAATGAAATGTTGAATATGGAACACAAAGAATAAAATGTCAAAAACAAAACTGGAAAAATAAAATTTTGAAAATAGAAAATGGAAAATAACTGTTTGAAAATGAAAAGTATTGAAAAATAGAACGCACAAAAATAAAGTCTTGAAAAAGTAGAGCATGAAAAATGTTTTCACTTATCTTTTTTTTATTACCCCTCATTTCTGGGCAATAATTTGAACCACTTAGCTTCTCGAATGTGGTATGAATATGCCATGATATGACAAAATGTCATATTACATGCTATGTATCCAAACTCCTACACCCATAAAAACATCTTGGTCTGGACTGTTGAGGGGCTGAGGGGTTGTAGCACCTTTGGTGCTTCATGTTCAGAGTGAATTTCAATACGTCCATCATAGATGGGGTTGTACAATGTGATAGCGAGATCTGTCCATCTGTTACATTTGTAAGCTGTGTCATACATGTATCTCCAGTTCCAGGGCATGGATTGGTACCAAACTTTGGATACGATCTTATGAATTCAGCAATTGGCAATGTTTTACATCACGTGAGCATGTAAACAAGCAATATTTTCAACCCCACGACCAGGGTAAACTGGGTTCAAACGTCGCATTCACTTCGCTTGAGATCAAAGGAAAAGCAACTTAGTTGTTAGATTTCAAACTGTATTGATCTTATTATGTTGATAAGATTGATCTAATACTAATTCTGAATGAATTTGTCTACCTGCAAGTTTTTCCATCACGTATTATTCTCAATCCCACAACCATGATAAATATTTTTTTTAATATTTAGGACTGATGTTACGTCCGTCAATTTTGATGGGACGTAAGGCATCTTTCATGCCATCTATCCGTCTGTCTTGCTGTCCGTGCATCCGTCTGTTGTGCTGTCCGTCCATCTGTCCGCTAACTTTTTTGTGAATGCAGCACAGCAAAGAGTTTATGCTGGATTCTTTCTCGTACTTGCCACACATTATCGTCACCATGTGGAGATGTGCATTTGATCTTTTTGACCCGATCCAATGTTTTCTCCAGAGTTATGTCCCTTAAACACTTAAAATACTACTACAATCAGCAATTTACCTTTTCTTGTGAACGCAACACAGCAGAGGTTTTGCTGGATTTTTTCCCAAATTTGCTGCACATTATACCCAACTATCCGATGTTTTCTCCAGAGTTATGCCCCTTGAACACTGGAAAATACTACTTCCATCAGCTACCTTTTCTTGTGAAGATGCAAGATGAAGAGATTTCGCTGGACTCTTTCCAAATTTGCCACGCTTTATAATCACATGCATGTGACCTTTTTGACCCGATCGTACGTTTTTTTTCTGATTCATGCCCCTTGATCATGTGAACAATATTCTTCCTGAAGTTTTTGCCGGATTCTTTTAAAATTCAGCACACATTATCATCACAGTATCTTTTCGACTCGATCCAAAGTTGTTCATCAGTTAAGCACCTTGATTGTTAAAAAAAACCCCACTTACATCTGATATTCTTTTTCATAAACACAACTCATGAGGTCATGTATGATTCTTGAAACACCAGAAACTGGTGTATAAGGATCATGGAGCCTTATTTTCCTGTAACCGTTTATCATTATAATGTGCTGTATGATTTCCTGAACATTTATTTTGTAATAGAATGACCCTATCACATCACTGATTAGCTGATCTGATGATCATCTCCTTCCCTTTATTGCACAGAACCATATTTATCTTCTGGGCAGGCTATTCCCCCCTCCCCTTTCCTCCTTTTCGGGATTCAGCCATGTTGTTGTCTACTATGTATATTTGAGGGCGTATCTCTCAAATCTTGTTGTGAGAATGGGAAGTTTAAGATCTCGTCACCTTAAAAAAGTGAGCATTCTCGAATTGATTTAGTGTCGCAACTATTTATGAAACTTCACTTATACTTTACCCATGGGCAACGAGGAACCCATTGGGTCAAGGTTACTGTGGCTGAAAATCAGTAAATCATTGAAAATTGTTATGTTCATTCTATAAGTACAGTTCAGACATGTGAATTGTGGAGACGAAGAAGAAGCCCATTGAATTTTACCTTTTGGCCTATTGATTTTGGCTAAAATCTGCATGTCTGTCCAGTCTGATATTGAGGATGAATGACCTTGACCTATTTATCAAGGTCATATTCCAGTTATTGCAATATCTAGCTAGGCTGTCCAAATTCACACTACAGGATATGCAACTGGTGATTGACTGTAGTTGTGTATGAAACACTGAGGGTGCATTCCACACCTAAATGATGTGCGGTTAAAAATAGACATGGGTTCGGATCTTCGGCCTTAAACATATGTAAAAATTTTAACTAAACCCGTGTAAAAGTATATATGGCACACTCATGCCATTATTCTAGGAGAAAGTTGCGCTATTCAAATTCAAAAGGAAAGATGTGCAATCCTCCTTAAACCTTCAACTTTTCTGAAAAACTCCATAAAATGTACGAAAATGTGTCAAATTCGATCCAGCATCCAGAGAAAACAAGCAGAATGATTTTCTTGTTGGTCATATGAAAGTTTCTCCGTCCAACGGGCATTTTAAAAAGGGGGAAAAAACGGGGGGTCGACCTACTCATTTTTTGTAAAATTTTATCGACATAAAGGAATCATCATTTTCGTTCCCCCAAAAAGTGAGGATTTTAGCCTGCCAGATCTTCAATTCCGGAAACGATTAACTCTGTAATGGCGCATAGGTGCGATGAGCAAGCAATTGTTATATCCTCGTTTGAAGAAATGGTTACATCCAGCAGGGTGATACTATAGATATCAGTTAGTAGAAAGTGAAGAAGAATTACCATGCTGTCAAAAACAGGCAACCTTCCTTATTATGAAATTAGAGAGGGGCCACTTTGTACGTAACCGTGGCAATTGTGAAATGCACCTTGAACCATTAGTATAAATTGAGGCTGTCCATGTTAATGGCATAAGGAAAATGAAGGCGAATGACGGATGAAAATGGTTGATAATGTTAATGTATAGAGTAATGTGGAGCAAGGGATTAAATGAAGGTCAAAGGTCCTGTGAAGGTTAAAGGTCACTTCTGATATTCATCTGCACATGCGCAGTAGTGGAGGCCTCTTGGAATTGATGTTTTGGGGATGAGGTGGGCCCATGGGACCGGGATGGCATCAGTTTGAAGTGTTCATCTAGGCCTGTCACATGATGGATGGGTGCATGTAAAAGTTTCTCCAGCAGCACAATAAGGAGCGGAACACAGACTTTTTTATCCCCCACGTGCAGAAAAAACATCTACCATAGTAGATTTACCTCTCCCTAATGGGTACAAAGTGTTTGTGTGAGTGAGCGAGTGATCCAAGTGAGTGAGTGAGCGAGTGAGCGAGCAAGCAAGCGAGGAGTGAGCGAGTAAGTTTGTAAAACATTAGCCTCAGTCTGTAACCAACCCTGACTGGGTACCATGTCGAGTACATGTATTTTATGTCAGAAGACACTTTTTCATCACAACAATATGCTCAGACATTGACAAGAGACACCACTGTGGATCCGCCAAGTGGAGTAGAGCATTCTTATACCATGACGGTCTGCAGCCTGTCAGGATGTGGCAAGACTTCCTGGATGGTCAAATTCTTAGAGGGAGGGCCCATCAGCTGTACCCGTATAGTCTGGTGCTACAGCCAGTTGCAGCCCGACTACAAAACTACAAGGTTACAGAATGTGAGCTTCGTCCCAGGCATTTCTCACGATATCGGTCAAGCGTATATCTTCACATCTGAGCAGACCAACGTGGTAGTCCCAGATGATCTGATGGGTGCGGCCAAGGACAATTCACACATTGCTGACTTGTTTACCAAAGGATCCCATCATCGGAATCTGTCCTTCATCTATTGGACCCAGAGCCTTGAACTGCCAATACTTCGTGTTGTTCTCCTATCCCATCAACAGAGCGCAAATTGGTATCAAATTTATGCTCAGAACATTTCAAGCCGTGACAAGCTGTCCGTACGGCTACCTGTTCATAGACTTAAAAGCTCATACCCTTGAATATCGCCAATTGACAACTCGCCTGTTACCTGGCAAGGGGTTACCACAGATTCAGAATGAGCCAGTGACCTTCATGTCATCCACTGAATCCACATCTGGCAGTGCCCCTCCAATGGATCCCTGTCCAACCTGCCCCCTTCATACCACCGGCTCAGGATTACCCAACCATGAAGGACCAACCCAAACCGTACAAGAGAATGAACACAATGTGAACACAAGGCTATGGAGGGATTTGTTCAAAGAAAGCATGGATGCCGATGTTGGGAAGATGTTGAAGGCCACAGAAAACAAGTTTCACCATAAAGGATATTTGACAGAAGAAGCTGCAATTTTAGTCCATAACATATTAGTGTCCAGACTACGACGGGCTTTACGTGAACAAGGATATGGTCCAAATCGAAAGAACAGCGGTAATGTTGAAAACCCCAGACACTCTGTCAAGAGTGATGACTCCAAAGAAACACCTGTTTGAACGCATCATTAAGATGAAAAGCCACAGTTGAACTTTGAACACCCCACACCAGACCATTCTCCTCATTTCACCGTGAGCACTACGGCATCCACGTTGACTAATGTAGGGGACCTAATTTATGCAGCTGACCAATACGGAGTTGGCGCTCGACAATGCTCGTCGACACCTCTCAACCCCTGTGATAATGACATAAACACCTGTCAATGCCCATCAATAAAAACAAGCCTAAATGATAGACGAGTACAGTCGACAATAAACCCCTCAACATGGCTTATCTCTGCCTTGAGTGTGGACACACATTTACCAGACGCTATGATATGATGCGCCACCAGAGGAATATACATAGGTATGGAGAGACTTGGTGGCTAGAAGGTGATGAGCCCACTAAGGCAGATAATGATGCAGGTACTGTTGAGATTCTATCCACTGATAGTGAGAGCCTGACCACTGAAGGGTGATCCCACGCATAGGTCCATCATCCATCATGAAAACCAAATGTCACTTGGAGAAGGATATGGGGTTACCAGACACCGAGATACTGGGAAATGCGATCAAAATGCAAAAAAAAACCCAGTTGTTCCAGGAAAAGTTGCCTCAAACGTATCCTGGACTGCTCGAAGATGCTTAGGGATGAACCAATGAGAATGTTTGGTCATTGAACAAGATCAGGAGCGGACATGGCCAAAGATTGACGTATCACAAGGCCAGTTTCTCAAAGGGCGGCTCCTCATTGGACAAGAGCAGCCAGAGATTGGCACAGGCCACTTCTGATTGGACAATACAAGAGCATACGAGAATTGTTGTGATGGAGGGGGAAATAAAATGTGTAATACACAATAGGCTTATTGTTCTCTCACTGGACTTCTCTCATAGAACTACACATTGTCGTGTGTGTGTGTGCGTGTGTGTGTGTCTGTATGCTCTATGGGATAGTGTATTGGGGTGCAGGTAGCTGCTTACTCCCACTGTGCTCCTAATTCGACCATATTTGTGCTTTCTCTACTATGCTGATGTCACTTTCAAGGGGAGGTAACTCTACCAGACTAGACAGACCCATCATGCCCAACCCAGCATGCCGGAGTTCAGAAGTCTCGTTTCTGCTCTGGATACACTCCAGGTCTACATGCATATCCAAGGTCCACTAGTCTACCCCTATGGATTAGTGCATAGGAGTGGGCATGTCTCGAGGCCATACCCGAGCGAAGCTGCATCTTCTTTACTACTGATGACATCGCAGATGACGTCACAGGCACATGGACATCACCAGAGTCGTATTTTATAGACCACGAGAGCTTCAATGCGAGACCACGCATGCTATATTTGGATTGGATATGGCCCCTAAATCACTCAAACATGCACCAGCGCATCCCCCAAAAATGCCCGCTTTCGCTACTACTCCTCGACTGCGCATACGCACCATGGCGTTATTTCCAGCCCCAACCAACCCAAGCGTCGTCTACACATCAATCACTTCAAGACGAGACCATGTACGCCATATCTGGGCCCAGGATCCTTGATCCATTTGAGGGGGATTTTCCCCAGTTTTCCGTATTTCGCATTTCATTGTTTCAGAAAAAAATCCCAGTTTTGCATCTACCCGTCAGTCACGTGGCCCATCTTGAGGAGTGCTTCAAGATGAGACTCAATATTGGCCCACCTAGACCCATTTGACTGGGATTTCCCACATGACTGTGTGTAAAATTCGTTTAACGAAAGTTTTATTTTCAGAACAACTCCTAATTTTGCATCACGTGTCCCACCTCGATGAACGCTTCACGTCGCGCGACACTTTAGGTCCCCTATTGGCTCATCACGACCCATTTGACGGCTTGTCCAGTTCGTTTTCCTCACATTTTCCCCCTGTACCATCCTAATTTTACATCCGCCCCAGCCAGTCACGTGATCTAACTGCCCATCACCTGACCGACCCCGACGATTGCTTCTCGTTGACACCTTACCCGATCCCTTTGGCCCAACATTGACCCACCTCGACCCATTCGACGGCCTGTCCAATCTGTTTTGCCACCTTTCCTCCTGAAGCCTCTAATGTTACATCCACCCCAGTCCGTCTTGTATCTTCTCTATTCACCATGTTGCCCTGGCAATCCCTTCACCGATCATGACCTTTGATCCGGACCTGACGTCATCCACGCTCAACATTCCGTGCTCCAGCAGAAATGCGACCAGATTTCCACTCCATATTCCACTAGGCTGATCACGATGTTCTCTATTTATCATAGCTCGGTAACTGGAAGTGACTGATAAAGTCTACAAACAAACCCTGATATCATTCAGACTAGGAACAGCTGTGCTGGCGAGGATTGTGAAACATCCAATGAACCGTATCCCTTGAGCAGAAGAACTGGAAAAAACCTTCTGGCATCTGACACCAATACATCAAAGATCAATTCCCTTGAACACCGATGTTATTAATTAACTAAGTCGTTCAATAAGTTCCCGATAAGTAATACTAGCATAGAGAGTCGAGAAACCCCATGTCGACACCTTCCTGTACGATTTTTGTGTAGTTGGCGCATCGAGCTCTTCCATGTGAAACCATACACAACTGCTAAATGCTTGTTAAATGTGACATTTTATATAAGCTACATATTTATTATTGATTCCCCCGTATCTGTACCTTGTGAGTACCTCCCGTTACCAGCTAGAGGAGACAGCTGGTTGTGTGGAAGTTATGTTATACTCACCTTTACAATAACGACATCTGTCACAGACCGAATTAAGCGTGTTGGAAATACTAGCTTTTGCAATGTACATACTCTGTATATATGCCGAATAGGTACGGGTAGCAGTTGTAACAAATATACAGTGTCATTCAATAAAGTACGTTAAACTGTGTCGAGGATAAATTAATGGGCAGAGGAAATTGGCATATATCCATTTAGTGATAAGGTCCCTAGTAATAGTGGTTATTATGTCAAATCCCGGGGCATGGGAACGATTCTGGAGATGGCAGTGTGGAAATAGCAGTTGGGCAAAGCTCATGTGAGGTAAGTAGAAAGCATCCTAAAATATATTAATTTGCTTTCATATTCCCACGTGTATCATAGATGGTGAAATGGACAGCTGATCTACTTCGCCATTATTTGGACGAGCGTTGAAGGCGTGAAACTGGAGCATTTTTACAGCATTTTCCCTGACTTTTGACAACTATCTTTTAGACTGAAGGTTTTTGAAGTGGGAAATACTTTTCCCCGTTGTATATGGTCTCTCATGGAGCATCCTTGCGAGCCAGTTTATCGATCGCTCTGTTAGGATCGATACTCTGGCTTGGTTAATTACTTATCTGGCTATAAATAAATCAAGATCAGTGAACGCCAATCCGGTGCGAGGTATGAGATGTGACAGATTTTAATTTCGTTGATGGCCAAACTACTTTGAAGTCTGGCTGAAATGGACATCGGAAGTCAAAACAAAAATCGCAGGCTTGGGATACCGACATGAGTAGTATAGTCACCGCAAAAAAGGTAACATTGCCCTCTTTGCACTTAAACTTGAGGGGTAACTCTTGATTCCCGTGGAGCGTCCGACAGGGGGCGCCACCAGCTCAAGGTTATGGATTGCATCAGCATTGGCTGTGTGCCAAGTTTTGACCACTATAGGTCTGGCAACCTTTGACCTTGTATTCCTCCGCAGTGATGCGGTCATGTCTGGTGGTGATGCGGTCGCGGAAAAAAGCTTCCGCCGAGAAAAAGTAATCCCCAGACTTCAAATACGCTGCATGGTCCGATTGGGTCGAGTGAGGTATCAAAGTGAAGCATTCGTGAAGGGGCATCTGACGGTCTGGGTGTGGGGTTGAAATATCGTCATTCTGCGCATGCGCGGTGGACAAATGGTATGGAAATAGACGTTTTGGGGTCTAGGTGGACCACTAATGGTCCAATGGAGTCGTATGAGGTATCAATGTGAAGCGGGCGTTCTCGCCATTCTGCACATGCGCAGACAGGGAATTGTGGGAAAAGGGTATGGAAATAGACGTTTTGGGATCTAGGGGAGTCCCTAATGGGCCGATGGAGTTGTATGATGTATCAATGTGAAGCCTATGTGAGGGGGCATTCGCCTGGGCGAGTGTCTCGGCCGTTGTCAACATTCTGCGTATGCGCAGACAGGGAATTGTGGGAAAAGGATATGGAAATAGACGTTTTGGGGTCTGGGTGGGCCACTAGTGGTCCGATGGGGTCGAGTGAGGTATCGTTGTAAAGGATACGTGAGGGGGCATCCGCTTGGACTAGTATGACGTGGAACTGACGTCATTCTGCGCATGCGCAGTAGACAAAATGTATGGAAATAGACGTTTTGGGGTCTAGGTGGACCACTAATGGTCCAGTGGAGTTCAGTAAGGTATCAATGTGAAGCAGTCATGAGGCAGCATCCGCCTGGACTAGTGTGTCGTCCGTGTTCGACATTCTGCGCATGCGCAGACAGGGAATTGTGGGAAAAGGATATGGAAATAGACGTTTTGGGGTCGAGGTGAGCCCCTAGTGAACCGATGGAGTCTTATGAGGTATCGCTGTGAAGCATTCGTGAAGGAGCATCCGCCTAGACAAGTGTATCGTTCGTGTTCAACAGTCTGGTCCAGACAGGGAATTGTGGGAAAAGTGCATTGGAAGGAACGTTTTGGGGTCTAGGTGGGCCACTAATGGTCTGATTGAGTCGAATGAGGTATCAACCACCACCCCACCACACACCACCACCGGGCGTTAACGCCCGTCAACGCCACCACCACCGGGCGTTGACGCCGGTCAACGCCACCACCACCACCACCACCACCACCACCACCACCAGTGAGTAAGTCTTCCAGTTCCGGTCACTTGACAGTAAACATGCAAAACCCCGGATGTAAGATGAGGACCCGGATGTAAAACCACAGTACCTACGGAAGTGACCTTTGACCCTGAGCTACTTGGAAGTAACGTCATCGTACACAGGCGCACACACACATACCTGGTGCACCCTGTACCCTGGTGTACCCTATGCCCTACGGGCTATAGGGTGCAGGGGGCACCAGGTATGTGTGTGTGTGTGTGCGCCTGTGTACGATGACGTCACTTCCAAGTAGCTCAGGGTCAAAGGTCACTTCCGTAGGTACTGTGGTTTTATTACATCCGGGTCCTCATCTTACATCAGGGTTTTGCCATGTTTACAGTGAGTGAGGCGTCACTGTGATTGGTAATGGTGGCGTTGACCGGCGTCAACGCCCGGTGGTGGTGGCGTTGACGGGCGTTAACGCCCGGTGGTGGTGTGTGGTGGGGTGGTGGTTGATACCTCATTCGGCTCAATCCAGACCGGTGGCGTTCCTTCCGTGCACCCACATTACAACTGGACAGACTGTGAACACGAATGCACTGCCGGATCTTCAACAACGTGCCATAAGACTCCATCGGTTCACTAGGGACTCACGAGTCGACCCCAAAACGTCTATTTCCATACCCTTTTCCCACAATTCCCTGTCTGCGCATGCGCAGAATGTCGAACACGGACGACACACTAGTCCAGGCGGATGCTGCCTCATGACTACTTTACATTGATACCTTACTCAACTCCATTGGACAATTAGTGGTCCACCTAGACCCCAAAACGTCTATTTCCATATATTTTGTCTACTGCGCATGCGCAGAATGACGTCAGTTCCATGTCATATTAGTCCAGGCGGATGCCCCCTCACGTATCCTTTACAACGATACCTCACTCGACCCCATCGGACGATTAGGGGCCCACCTCGACCGCAAAATGTCTATTTCCATGCCCTTTTCCCACAATTCCCTGTCTGCGCATGCGCAGAATGTCGACAACGGCCGAGTCACTAGTCCAGGAGAATGCCCCTCACATAGGCTTCACATTGATACCTCATACGACTCCATAGGACCACTAGTGGCCCACCCAGACCCCAAAACGTCTATTTCCATATCCTTTTCCCACAATTCCCTGTCTGCGCATGCGCAGAATGTTGACAACGGCCGAGACACTAGTCCAGGCGGATGCCCCCCTCACATAGGCTTCACATTGATACCTCATACGACTCCATCGGCCCATTAGGGGCTCCCTCGATCCCAAAACGTCTATTTTCATACCCTTTTCCCACAATTCCCTGTCTGCGCATGCGTAGAATGGTGACAACACCCGAGCCACTAGGCCAGTCAGATGCCCCCTCACATAGGCTTCACATTGATACCTCATACGACTCAATTGGACCATTAGTGGTCCACCTAGACCCCAAAACGTCTATTTCCATACCCTTTGTCCACCGCGCATGCGCAGAATGACGATATTTCAACCCCACACCCAGCCCATCAGATGCTCCTTCACGAATGCTTCACTTTGATACCTCACTCGACCCAATTGGACCATGCAGCGTATTTGAAGTCTGGGGACTACTTTTTCTCCGCGGAAGCTTTTTTCCGCGACCGCATCACCACCAGGCATGACCGCATCACCGCGGAGGAATACAAGGTCAAAGGTTGCCAGACCTATAGTGGTCAAAACTTGGCACACAGCCAATGCTGATGCAATTCATAACCTTCAGCTGGTGGCGGACGCTCCGCGGGAATCAAGAGTTACCCCTCAAGTTTAAGTGCAAAGAGGGCAATGTTACCTTTTTTTGCGGTGACTATACTACTGAGGACTTAGGATTTACCTGAAGAACAACTCCCTCAGGTGTTAAGTTAGGAAAGCCAAAAATTACTTTAATGTATATTCTTCCCAAAAAGCTGTGTTTCGTATACGGACAAAATATCCAAGTCTGATATTGTTAACGCTCAGTGTCAAAAGTGACGTAAAACTGGATCGTCTGGTTTTTTTTCAAATCATTTCAACAGCGCGATATTTTTACCGGACAGTTCTTGTGACATATATTTTGCACCCGACACTTCCAACTTAGGATGGAATGTCACAAATCCAAAATTTGATTGATTGACTTCCAAGTGGTCTTGATGAGATGGTGACCATTGTCTCACAACCTATATTGAGAACCAATGTATTGGTTATTATTTGAGAACCAATGTATTATTAGAAGCACATCAACTAGAAGTGTGTAACATTAGATTTTGTAACACTTGTGGATACTGGTAAGTGCGTTTGTCTAGCACGATTTAGTACGGTTTGGAACATGACGTGTGAAATCTACACACGTCATGTTGACAAGTGCATGTGGTTTATCCGGGAGATTCTTACAGGGCCGATGAGGAATGGTAGACCTAAATCTGATCTGCATAGCTGCAAAATAATATCCATTATTAAAGTCGTACATTTCTGTCTCAAGTTTAACAGTTGTTTCCATTGTGAAATTGGTTAACAAAGCGACACAAATAGACATATATGCGTGTAGGTTTCACACATCCTGTTTTAGGTGACAGAATCCCCCCTCATTTGAGAGACCACATAAGACCATTCATTGATCTTGCCAGTGTATGGGTTGCCAAAGTTTATACTATTTTGCAACCTTTCGTTGTAATCTTCGTTGATAATCAATTTAAGTAGTACTATAGAATAGAAATAATATTATCATAGGCGTGCTCAACGGTAGATTTGAGGCAGGGTTAGTGTGAAAAAGCTATGACTTTCGTGTATGTTATTATCATGTGACGCCTATAACCATTTCCAACGAATGACCCAGCACTGAGCACCGACTACCATGCCAGCCCCACATCTATTGAGTCATAGATTTCAGTGAAAATGAGCTAGCAGAATAAAAAAAAAACTATTTCGTCATACATCAACAACAGAACGAAGCATAGCTGTCGTCTCTCCTCGAAATCGTAGACAAAACATCTACAGGCATGTCGATATTATTCATGGATTAGCCCAGTTTATCATATGTCGGCTTACTATAGCCTATTTATATAGGCTGGAAAAATGATGACCATAACTAATTCACTAGTGATGCTGAATAAGCTAGGAGAGAATTAGAATAAAACATCTTACACAACACAAGAACAATGGTAAGAACGAAGGCTTTTAATGCATGGAAAGTTAATGTATTTAGAAATAATGGTCAAATAAATATATATTATAGATATATATCTCTAATGAACTGCGCATGTTTAATGGCTTGTGACGTGAGCGTGACCTGCTTCTATGTCATTACCTAGCTGAACGTGCATGACAGATGGCACGGGATTTTCCGTGCTCGCCATAGATTTTCATCCTTCGTAAATTGGAGCGATATGCAAGAGATAGAAAAATTGACGACGTCTGGCGACTGAAAACCATACGACTCCGCAGGAAAGCATCTCTCGGTACCTAACATTCAGATCTGAGAATACGATGGATTCTCGGACGTAACCTTAGTATCTCAGCCGCGCTTTTATTGCAGCTGTTCATGTGGACACTCAAGTCACAAGGAGTGCAGAGCACAGAAGTTGTAATACAATACCATATGAAAGTCCCCAAAACTAAAACTATGAGGTCTATAGCCGAAGTCATGACCATGTGATGTGAGCCAAGTATAATGGGTTAATGAATGTGAATCACTCGTATTCAGACTTGGCTGTTCAGACAATACATTTATAAAATGTTTGGCTTAACCAATACCGCTCTTCATCAACCAGTAACAACAACAATCGTGTGTCATTTTCAACAATGACTTCAGTAGATTAGACAATAACATCGCTCAGAGACGCAATGATGATGTTCATGGTGCAGTCGGTTTCATGCCAAATGTAATGGCGTTGAATTTGAATGTTACTCACGGTGTAATCAATGCAGATATCTAAGGTGTGCCCTCCGACAAACGACATGTCGGCGAACCTTCGACATATGAGAATGAACCCTAACCAAGCTGCCAGAGTACCTCTTCAACTTTAGGCATAGGGTATGCATGAACCAGACTAATGACTTTGACTTTTCTAGTCCCTGCACAGGCGTAATGATCCACCCTGTTTTGCCACTAGGATAATAGGTGAAACCCATGGGATAGGTCGTCCGTTAAATTTTCAGGCTGACTGCATAACTTTTAATGTTTGTTACATTATCAATTTTTACAAGGGCTTACTAGAATATTGTAGGCGTATAACTTGATTCCGAAAAAAGTTCAAGCTCGCAAGTGCACCTTCATTGTGAGAATGTGACCAATCTCGGTAAAGCCAGATGTTTTGATCATGTGTCATTTGACAACACCCTATACAGTATTTGACACCGACTTCAAAATCTGAATTGGAGGGAGATAGAACAACTTATCTGGTCTACTCCATGCAAGCTGCAATGACCATTGTTCGTGTTTATGGAGGAGTATTATTTGCAACCGGTTTCATATAACTAGCCATCCAACTGGTTGATCAGTTCAGCTGAAATCTTGTTCTGGGTCGCACGAAGTTTGTATGTGGATGTATTATATGACATACCCGTGGTCATAAAATCTGGGTTTACAGAAGTTGAACTACGAAAAGATCCGGAGCTTCTGTATCATGATAGTTCTGTACCGGTATGTAGTTCAACAAAGTGATAACAACAGGTGATATGATTACAACTAAAATTAGAGTAAAATAATTGAGTTGCCGTTCGTCATCATGTTGATTCTATATAGGTGTATAATTTGATTTTGTTAGACTCTGACTTATTCACAGCCAGATGTCCGAGTTGTGAGACGGCCAGACCTGTAGGATATGATATCCCGTTTTCCTTGGTCAGCACTGTCCGTATGTATTCACCTGTAGGGGAGAATAGCAGTACACTCCGTGTGCAATATGACGACACAAATATATAGCCGTCCTGGTCAACGCATACACCATATGGTCTTGACAGCTGTTCTAGACTAAGGTTATTGTGCTGACGTAAGCGACGCTTGACACTACCGTCATGACTGAATATGATGACGTCATTCAGACCGGAATCCGTCACCACAACATCCCCCTGTAAATCCACAGCAACATTGCATGGAGTATTAAGTTCTTCTTTCCCATACGTTCGAAGAACGTTACCTTTGCTGTCAATGTAATGTACGACTGTATCTTTCGCCGAGTACTCCGTCACGAAATATGTTGGCTGACCGTCATATAGTGGCCGACCACGAACGACAGCCGGGTAAGCCGACTCGAATGGTGTGGTGATGGTGGTGTGGCAAATCGAGTTAATGTCACTCACAAACAGCTGAACCGTTTGATCTTGACCCTCCTTGGACACCACAATAGTGTTATTGTGCACGGAAACACTGTAAGCTTTACCTTCCATGTTATAACTGTTACTGATATCTCTCCACGACTGGCCATCAAACCGACAGAGCTTCCCTTCGGCACAAACAAACACCGTGTTATGGTGCAAAGCCATTCCTGTGATACCTTCACGATTAGGAGTCGGTATTGTTCGAAGTTCTCTCAAAGACTCTACTCTTCGCTCCATCTTCACCGCAGAGACAGTTTTATCACCCGGAATATCCAGTTCTGTGGGCGCGTCAACTCTACAACTCAATGTGAAATGACTTTCCAGACTGTCAGCGATGGTGGAATCTAAATCTACTGTTGTTGGAAATCGCGGAATATGAAATTCCGGAATGGATACGGATACGGAATCAGAGGACAGTTTTGCACTTCTACCTCTGACAACATCATTCGGGAAGAGAACGTCTGTATTAGCACGACTTTCCAAAACCTGTGCCCTCTTTAGTTCAGATTTTTGTATCTTGATTTCGAAAGACATAATCGCCTCAGTCTGGTCGACGGCTTTGTCTGCTGCTCGGGTTATTATCTGGATCAGTCTTTCTCGTTCTTCTTCAATAGTCTTGATTATAGATTTTTTTTCGTTTTCCAGGATCGAGATATTTTGAGAAATCTGGTTCACCGCTGCTGATACGTCGGAACATTTATTTTGCATAGCTTTTCCTCTTTCTCCGGTGTCCTCTCCACTGGCCATCTTCAATATCCTGTGGATAGCGGATTCCTATAATAGAAAAAAAGATATTGAGGACATATATTGATCTTGATAAATGTCAATGAACTGATTGATGTACAGGGTGAGTAAAAAAATGTCCATCTGTGGTTTTGTTAATTTATTAATTTGAAGTTATAATTTATTGTGTATATGAACATGACACATGGGAGGGTACTTCATCTCTCCACTATATCCACTCATTCTGTGATTTATTTATGAGCAAATATATACATATAATGTGTATATTTCAATAACACTCGTGAATGGGAAGTGCATTCTCCACATAATGAATGCGCGAAACAAAAAGCTGAGAATACTTCCACTTATTATACGCCGGCCAAAATGACGGACGTATTATGTGATGGCGGTTTCCGTCCGTCCATCCGTCTGTCCGTCAGTAGTATACAAAGCGTAAATTGATAGAATAGCGCCTCACTGCGCATGCGCAGAACCTGGTGTGACGTCACAATTGAGGAGGTTTTGGGGCGGTATTGGGGTGGTGTGACGTCACATGTGATGTGTGGGAGGTGGGTACAAATGTGGGAGGTGGGTACAAATGTGGGAGGTGGGTACAAATGTGGGAGGTGGGTACAAATGTGGGAGGTGGGTACAACCCACCTCCCACAAATGTGGGAGGTGGGTACAACCCACCTCCCACATGATAATGAAGATTCTTGGAATTTATAGATTTTACTATACAAATGTGGGAGGTGGGTACAACCCACCTCCCACAAATGTGGGAGGTGGGTACAAATGTGGGAGGTGGGTACAAATGTGGGAGGTGGGTACAAATGTGGGAGGTGGGTACAAATGTGGGAGGTGGGTACAAATGTGGGAGATGTATTGGATGTGTGCGCATGCGTGATGTGTGGGAGGTGGGTTGTACCCACCTCCCACATTTGTACCCACCTCCCACATTTGTGGGAGGTGGGTTGTACCCACCTCCCACATTTGTACCCACCTCCCACATATGACATACAGAAATGACTGACAGGCAGTGTGTAAAACCATCTTTACTACATGTAGCTGCAATGTCAGTGAAACCGCTAGTGGGAGGTGGATTGTACCCACCTCCCACATTTGTACCCACCTCACACATTTGTGGGAGGTGGGTTGTACCCACCTCCCACATTTGTACCCACCTCCCACATTTGTGGGAGGTGGGTTGTACCCACCTCCCACATTTGTACCCACCTCCCACGTACCCCACATTTGTACCCACCTCCCACATCTGACCATTGTATACAGGTGCCTTATACCATTGTATACAGGTACATCTGACCATTGTATACAGGTGCCTTATACCATTGTATACAGGTGCCTTATACCATTGTATACAGATACATCTGACCATTGTATACAGGTGCCTTATACCATTGTATACAGGTGCCTTATACCATTGTATACAGGTACATCTGACCATTGTATACAGGTGCCTTATACCATTGTATACAGGTGCCTTATACCATTGTATACAGGTACATCTGACCATTGTATACAGGTGCCTTATGCCATTGTATACAGGTGCCTTATACCATTGTATACAGGTGCCTTATACCATTGTATACAGGTACATCTGACCATTGTATACAGGTGCCTTATACCATTGTATACAGGTGCCTTATACCATTGTATACAGGTACATCTGACCATTATATACAGGTGCCTTATACCATTGTATACAGGTGCCTTATACCATTGTATACAGGTACATCTGACCATTGTATACATGTGCCTTATACCATGGTATACAGGTGCCTTATACCATTGTATACAGGTGCCTTATACCATTGTATACAGCAGAAATTGTCTTTGTAACGTCTTATTGTGACATCATGGCATTATTGTTGTTTTGTGACACTGTGGAACTGTAAAAATTCCATGAATGGAAAAGAATGATAAACCCCATTAGTGCATAATATTGCTGAAATAATGCCAACAGAAAACTCAGAGTCAATTTAAATATTTATTTGTATTGAGCAAATTACAAGAATTTCGAAGAGAAAAGAGCCGAAATAATGTCTGTCTGTCCTGGAAATCAGCTGATCAACAATAAATCGACATCTCCGTGACCTTCAAGGAGATTTTGACATTAGGTTTTACCCGCTTTTATCACAAATCATTATAAAGAAATTGTCACACCCGGTGAACTCCTGAAACCCACATCCTACCCTGCTAGTCTGGTGATAATAAAATTTAAAGATCACATGTCCAACACATACTCACATAATGAAAGCAAGAATCGAACTTGCGCCCCCCTCGAGATGAAGGATACCGTCCATGTTTCATTTTTTTGAGGTGTACTGAAATGCTCTCTCTAATTTATGCCCCGGTATCTATTTTCACATCTAGGTTGAAGATTTATATCGACACTGCTACACACTTTTCGAGATGTGTTTTCACTTTCGATGAAAGCACAAAACAGTCTAAAATGAGTCTAAAAAAATTCACCTACGCTAATATTTTCTAGTGTTTTGTAGAATATAGATTCGCGTTCATTTCTATTTCGTCAAGAAAAATGTTTTGTAGAATATAGATTCGCGTTCATTTCTATTTCGTCAAGAAAAAATTTTCATCTCGAAAATTGGCAGATTGAAATGTTCTCTCTCTCTCTCTCTCTCTCTCTCTCTCTCTCTCTCTCTCTCATTTTATGACATGCAAGTATAGTACTAAAGTCTAGCTTACCTGATAAAAGAGTTTAGTCCAGATGTATACCTATATTTCATACTCCCGGACGTTTGATGCATATCTGGGGGGCTGTTTTTTTCCTAGGTGGATATAACACACCACGAATCTCATTTCCATATATATTTTTTCGAAATTCACAGATATTTCCACCTTTACGCACTAAACTATGAAGCTAATGATTTTGGTCAGCGGCACATAGATGTTCCCTGGTTTGGTGTCCACATCCCAGCGGTTTTCTGTTTCTTGGCTTGTCACGCATTTTTTCGAAATTCACAGATATTTCCATCGAGATATCAGCTGAGCTAACGGCCTCAATTGTCTGTCAGCTCTGTTGTTGTTGTTTCAGCGCACACGGTGAGCAAAAGTTTCAAGAAATTGATTTCAGTTCCCGCATAACGTCTTCTTCAAGTCCATTTTGAAGAGTCGAGCGTATGAATCGAGTCAAAATAACATGCAATTCATTTGCCTGTCCGGTAAAACTGGTGAGTTGTTGGCTTGCGTTCGCCGCACACACACTGAGGATTTGGCCTCGCGAGACGAAAATAGTTTAATATTTTTTCTCCCGCCTCGCTGTTCAACCAATGAACTATTAGAAAAGCATATGTGTGTGCATATTAATAAAACCACGGGCGCCTAAAAAATGAACACATTTCATTACACTGTAGCGAATTGTTGCCATTGCACGTGTGAGTCAGTACGTTTTCATATCCACCTCAAATTGACACGGAGAATTTCATTGCCAGTAAAATTGTAAGTTCATTGCGGAAAGAATTGATATTCCATAAATTCCTGCGGGAAATAGGAAGTACACATATATAAAGAATATTGTCTTCACGTAAAAGTTTGTACATTTCAAAAAAAAAAATTTTCAAAACAAAACAAAAAAATGTGAAGTAAAACCCGTCCTTCGGATGGGAAAGTTGTTTTGAACTGTAAACAAAAATTTTATTTTGAGGTAGAGGGTCGAGTGAGGTATCATATTGAAGCTGACGTGAAATGCTTCACATTGATACCTCACTCGACCCCATTGCACCACTAGGGGCGCCTCTAACCCCAAAAAGGATATTTTGAAGATTACGCATGCGCAGAATGCTGATAGTTCAACCCACACCCAGTCTATCAGATGCGCCTTCACGTCACCTTCAATTTGATACCTCACTCGACCCCATTGGGCCATTAGGGACGCCTCTAACCTCAAAAAGCCTATTTTGATGTTTTGATGTTTGAGATGAAAAACATCAAAACATCAAAATAGCCTTTTTGAGGTTAGAGGCGTCCCTAATGGACCAATCGGGTCGAGTGAGGTATTAAATTGAAGGTGACGTGAAGGAGCATCTGATAGACTGGGTGTGGGCTTGAATTAGGGTAATTCTGCGCATGCGCGAAGATAATATGAAAAATATCAAAACATCAAAATAGCCTTTTGAGGTTAGAGGCGTCCCTAATGGTCCAATGGGGTCGAGTGAGGTATCAAATTGAAGGTGACGTGAAGGCGCATCTGATAGACTGGGTGTGGGTTGAACTATCAGCATTCTGCGCATGCGTAATCTTCAAAATATCCTTTTTTGGGTTAGAGGCGCCCCTAGTGGTGCAATGGGGTCGAGTGAGGTATCAGTGTGAAGTATTTCACGTCAGCTTCAATATGATACCTCACTCGACCCACTACCTCTAAAATAAAAAAAATCTTCGTACACCAGATTTTGATGTTTATCTTAAAAATAGCCTTTTTGGCGTTAGGGGCGCCCCTAGTGGCCCGATGGAGCCGAGTGAGGTATCAATGTGAAGGTGAGATGAAGGGCCAAGCGCGCGCGCGCGCGCGGACGCGGGGCAAAAGGTCAAAGGGTCACCTCCAGGTCAGACGGTCCAATGTCCAATGAGACAATGTTGCGGTATCGCTATAGTCAGAGCTTGAGCACAAAAATACGCCCTGGTGAAATAGCTCAGAAGCTCTGATATTCCATGGAATTGTCACTAATTCTTCGAAATGCGGTGATGCCCGTCAACGCCCGACGTTACACCTTAACACTCTAACATAACGCCATGATATAGACCAGAGAGAGAACAACAACAGCAACAGTAACAAGAATGACACATGAGAGAACAACAACAACAAGAAGTTTTTTTCATATAGTTTATTTTCCCCAATGTTACATCATACCCACGCTGGGGAGCCGCGTTGGGTATATTTACAATTCAAGAAGATTCTTATCCAATCAG